>OMOV01105290.1:0-14568 GCA_900312565.1 Beryx splendens | reverse complement strand
GCGAACGCTATTACTTTATCATTACCTTGGGGTCAGACAATTTACCGAGAGATCGGTTTCACCCATTTACTACCAAGACGACGTGTACGGGAGGAGACAATGGCAATACCGCGATCCTCCGTGAGCTGAGCTGAGCTGGAGACGGGAGTGGATTTCCATCCCCTGGGGGTTGATAGTAATCCACACAGAGACCCGACCATGCAAAGGCTATAGTGTTTCTCAGGGATGCTTTGTCATCTACTGTCCGTCCTCGGCTCTCTCTCGTTAATATAATAACCGAGAAAGTTCGTTCGGCTCGATGCTTGTTGATCAAAATTCTCGCGCGATTAAGGATTCGAGAGCATTCGGACGGTGAATTCTGTGTGGCCTTTGCGGAGCACCTCAGACCTAACGTGCTGAATGTCAGTGAGTAATAGGAGTAGCGGAGGGGGATCATTGGGAGGGCGCTGCCTCTTGGCCTCGGATCTGCATATGTCTAGTGTCAGGCTAACCTTCAGCGAAGGGGGGGGTACCAAAAAAAGCCAGAGTGACTATGAGATTCCTATGGAAGTGGCTATATGTCGACAACTTCCCCACACTAAGAGACGACGCTACAGAGACGCTCGAGCCTTGACAGAGGGGAGGATGTCGTGCCGCTTCAGGCTGAGTAGTGGCGGAGAGAGAGAGAGAGAGAGAGCAATAAACAACCAACAGATGAACACTTCCTACCACTACAGACAGACACCAAAACCCTGGGATGATCAAGGGGAAAAAAAAGGGAAGCGCAGCATTTAGAAAACCTCTGAAGCAACACTGCATAACAGAGAAGTACCCTCCCCCTCAGGCTCGGTCGAGGGAGTGGTCATGCTATGACCATGCAAGATAACCCCCTGCATGGATCAGAACATACTGTACAGACGGACGAGGCTTTTTGTATGATACACTATGAATGTAATAGTAAGGACAGATTAGCTTCATGTTCGAGCGAGCCATGACACAAAAACATTCCTCAATGTTACTAAATATAAGAAAGACTAAAGTGAGACTAGCCTGTTGAATGAATTTCTGCCTGTTTCTGCTGATCTAGAAAAAGCAGTTACTGATTGGAGCAGCTCTGTCTGTTAGGCACAGGCCACATAAACACACAGCCGAGTCCAGCCACTCGCATAAAGACATTTAAGACCGTTTTTCCCTCGAGGTTTAACTGGTAAAGAAAAATCCTCGGGAGTAAGCCGGACAGTATTTCAGGAGACTGGATGTACTGTGCTCCCCTGACACGATCGCCACAGTCCTGACGGCGCTCGGTTATAAGGAACTTGATGTTTGTCTGTGAAAGACAGAGGTGGGGAAAGTATAACTTCCCCAAAGATGCACTTCTGTCAGGCGTGCCTTTGTCTCGCTTGAGTATGACATTTTAAATCGATCTCGACCTCGATGCCACATGACTTAACCGGGGGGGCTTTTGTCAGTATCAGAGGGTTAGGAAGTAAGCAAACGACACCACTCTCCGCCCCGGTCTCCTTCTTCTTTAGCCCCGTCACTGAGGGCAAAAGCAATCTACAGACAAACTCGCGTTAAAAGCCTCTGTGGTCGGGACAGCTAGAATGAACTGTTCCAAATCTGTACCAGCTGTGTCAGGGGAGAGGCACACTGGGGTCTGGTGGACCGGCATGGGCACTTTGAATGGCGTGGATTGAGCGGTTTTCAATTTGCCATGCTTGCTATTATTAGCATGGTTACGTGTTGTTCCTGTGTTGGCTTTGGCAGCTTGTGATTATGATTAGGATCAAGCTACTCATTTTTGGCTGTTAGCTGGTCCGGTGTCAAACATAATGAAAATGATGTCCAAGTTCATTAGGCACTTGGACACTTGGCACAATGACCTTGTTGTACTTGGGCTGTTCACATGACCAATTCGTTCCACTGTAGTTTCAGCAGTCGTCTCTGACGTTTGCTACTGTGTTTGCTAAAGTTGCTTGTGTTAAAGCCGGGAGCATAATGAAAGTAAGATTACTGTCATGTCACCCAATCAAGACTTCAGGCTGTGCTTGTACTTGTCATTTTAATGCAATCTGTATCACTCAATCACGCCATGACGCACTAAAGCAGTAAACGCTGGGCAAAATTCAGATTTCATTCCCACTGCCACTGGATGTTCAAAACTAGGCTGGGCAGTGGTCAGGTTTCTGTTACTTTCCAGAATTCGACACAAGTCTGGACACGTCCAGCCATAGTGTGCGTTTCTCCGCAGAGTGATGTGATCTCACAACACCCAACCTTTGATCGGATCGGACCGGATCTTTGAACGATCAGACCTCAAAAACTGCACCTATGTGACAAAGTGTAATCGCAGCCTGTCCTGGAGCTTGTTTTATGTGCTTCTTTAGGTTCTGTGTAAAAGGTGTGCGAGCACCTGCTTGACTAGACCTCCACACACACTTGCATGTAACCAGACAGGCATTACAGGCCCATGTAATATAAACTACATGATGCAAATGGTTTGCAGTTCGCGCTGCTAACATTTGAATGAGTCATCACAGCAGTTTCACAATGTCGTGGTGAGGAGAATATTTTTCATGTACTTATTTACTTGGGGAGAGGACATTATGAACTAAATAAAGACAATAAAGATAAAGACAAAGATAAAGACTTACCTTTGTTGATGATATAAACTAAAATCAATCTCAGAGTCTGCCTGCAAAAAAGTAGAAGAGAGACATGAGCCATCATGTAACAAAAAATGTAAACTGAACATATATATTGTTACATTACGAGGGATAAAAAGTTATTAATTTAATCTAAATGACTATTACTATCTTTTCTAGCTCTGTAATAATGTAAGTGTTAATATCCCTTATGAGAAATGGGACTGTTTTAGCTGATAAATAAAGTAATATCTCTTACCTGTAAGAGGCTTCCCTCGCCAAAATGTAGAACTTCTAGAATTGTGTCTGACTGAATGAATGCTGTGAAAATAAGCAAAGACATCATTAATATTAACATCATCACCATTAAATGGCACCTAATGTAAAAGGGAAAAACGTAAAAACCTAGCCGACACTACTGAGTATAACTTTTACAACACAACATACAGACGCTCTGTAGGTAAAGCACAATGAAACAGACTATAAAGAGAAACGCAGTGGTTTGCCTGTCAGTGAATGGGCTAGCGAGGGCTGCTATATTTAAACTGATTTGCCTGGCAAAGCATCTTCCAGAACACTGCAAAAGTCAGAAGCCAATCTAAGACAGAGTGGTGTCAGGACTTATGTTGGGTGCTGGCAGCCACTTCTAATTGCCAGCTGTAAATCAGCAGGGGAGAGCGGTGAAATCGCAGGGGACAACTGTATATCAGAATCAGTAGAGAACGATCACTTCTAGACTGCTTTCTGCCCGCAGGGGGAAGTGCCCGTAGTGTAAATCACTCTGGGTGCTTACTTACATATTTTACATGTGAAAATCTCATGCTTTCACACCTTGATTTCTTGACTGGACTTGATGATTTGGGTCAGTGTTCCCTACAAAACACGCTGATTCTGGCTAAAGGAAATATGCCTATCAGCTACGGCATATGACTATAAAAATAAGGATTATTCTTCACAACAACAAACAACAAAACATGCAGGAAGGGGTGAGTTTGCAACTACATAAAATGTGTGTTGTCAACTCTATAACAGGACTGAACAGCATTTTTTTCCTCCTGTTTCCAGGCTTTTTGTGCAGTTCTCAAACTTTTCAAGACTTGGAGAATTATCACATACATTTTCTAAACACCAGACCTACTTAGGAATCTTGTCACTCATAGCTGCGCGCAAATATCTTGCAATCACACCTATCTTTCCACAAATTGATAACACATATTTGAATAATTAGCATTAGGCTGCGTGTCATTCTCTTGGAGCACAAGCTGTGGGTTATGCAATGTGCAGGACAGCATTACCAACAATCAGCTACTATATTCCCGTGCTGCCTGCCATAAATCTGAGATAGCACTACTGTGCTGCAACTTTTCAGCTAAGTTTTGCAAGCAAATGCAAACCACTATTCAGTGAGGAAGGGAAGTGGGAATGTGTCCAGCCTGTAAGCCTAGATCTACTCACAGACGTGGTATAAATAATCAGGACCACAACCTGGAACTGAAACACGAAGTAATACTGGCAAAGGTAACCCCACCCCCACACCTCCCTTGACTCTCATACACCCCCCTCACACTGGACTAGTGACCGGGGAAATACATACATGACTGACATGACTGTGTGAGTTGTAAAGGGCCGACCTGGGTAAGGTGACCCTATAAAACGACCCTGGTACACATCAGGGTTGAGACCTGGTCACACTCTGCGCCACTTGGTGTGAAAGTTCAGTGTTTAACGGATGTCGTACCCTGACTGGAGCATCATGACATCTGCCATTTTGAACACAGGATGTAAACTTGTCT
Source organism: Beryx splendens (assembly GCA_900312565.1). Taxonomy (NCBI): domain Eukaryota; kingdom Metazoa; phylum Chordata; class Actinopteri; order Beryciformes; family Berycidae; genus Beryx; species Beryx splendens. Next base: position 10,151 of record OMOV01105290.1, on the reverse strand, counting down.
GTTATTGATGATGTTACACGGTGACAGTCCACAGGGATGGACCCAGATCACTATACCGTAATATTCCCGGGTTGTATGTGAAAAGGATATTAGCTCCTCAGTGTTAATTAGCCTACTATCAAAGGAAAGAAACTCTTTCAACAAATATAAAGGATGCTTTAGCATTGCCTCTCATTTTACTCACTCATATGAATCTACAAGCTTAGAAATCCAAGCATTCGGTTCATTACTCAGCATGTATAATGCTTTCACTATACAGAGAAGCTTCTCACCTGACACGATCTGAAATGCCAAAGCTTCTGCTAGAAGATCCACCTCTGTGGATCCTATTCATGGCCAACTTTGAGCAGGGAAAGCGTTACAAATTACAAATCTTCCACTGGAATGATTGCTCTTCACTCAGGCTGGTTATCCAGCACAAGCTTTAGACTCAGTAGTTTAATTTTCAGATTAATACACAGATGGCACCGAGGCAGAGGTGAATAGTGTCTTTGTGATAGGGTGCAGAAAAGCAGTAGACTATGCTCAAAGTGGAATGGGTTGAAGTTGTGTCATGCAGTCTAAATTAGCTAACCACTGTGACAGACACAATGATCTGTGTAACACTGCGCTACATGGAAATAAACCAATTTACTCCAAACTCAGTGTGTAAAATCAGTAATTGCTGAGCACATGATCACATTAAAAATCAAGACAATATTCTAACAGTAGCCTAGATGTACCTGGGATACCTTTCCATTCAAACCTGTACTGATCAGAGCAGAGGTGACACCTAATGCAACTCGTGATCTGAGTGAAGGGGCCATTGATGAGTCCCAAACCTTATTACTCTTTAGCTGCATGGTGTGTCAGAAGATGCCTGTGGGTACTGAGTCCTTGATACATTGCCAACATTGGGTAAAGTAAGAGAGACTGTTTCCAAAACCCTTTAGGATCTTTCTGCCCATCATTCTATAACTGGTCCTCAAGCAACTCATATGGTCAAGCAACTTCACATGGTTATATGGCGACCATTTCAAAATATGAAAAGGGCTGCAGCAAACTAACCTGCGATTCTTTCCATTATATCACAAGTCACCCTTTCTGTCATTTAGGCCTGTGTTGGGAGGTTTAAATAGCTCAACACCACCGGCACTTACTCTGGGTCAGTTCCTGACAGGACGTTTACTGTGTTAAGTTTGCTAAGCTTGCACTGTCTGGTGGGACGGTGAGCATAGAAATACAGATGCGACAACACAACAGTGAATTAGTTGTCACAGTATTTGCCAAATACACAACGCTGTGTTGTTGTGAGAGAGAGAGAGAAACGCTGCGTCCTTGTATTTCCCGGAAGATAAAGACTTGGGACGTAACCTAACTAAGGCGACTTTTTGGAAGCAATTTAAACAATCCAGGAACGTCTCAGAATTGGCACCGCTGTTCTTGTACGTGAAGTACAGCTCCACACTCACTAGTAGTAAGCTAAGGACAACACAGCCCGTTGAAACGGTGGATCTGACAGCTGACACTTCAGTCATGTTCGCTTTGGCCCGTTAGGACAACAGGGTGGACTGATCACTGCCTCGCTGGAACCGTGTATCAAACGCTCCTTCAGCCACGTTTACACATAACCGTCATCTGAGCAATCACTAAATACCTTCATCTGACACTCGTACGAGGAAGTAACGTTAGCTGGCCAGCCTGCGCAACAGAGAGACTTATTATTTATGTTGCCAATCTGCCATGTCTTCATTCCAATGCATTAAGATCATAGCTAGTGTTAGCTAGGCTAATGCTAACAAGCTACCTTTCCTGTTCCCATTTCTTAAGATACAATGTCTTGCTAGCTAGCTAACATTAGCCTTCATAGCTATATATGGTATGAGTGACAACATTTAGGAAGCTACCAGATAGTGTAAGGCCACAGGGCTTTCAATGATTTGCATCATTCCGAGGCACCAATTCATTCCAGCAATAAAACGACATGAAACAGAAAGCAGATAGGTACGGCGGAGCAGGGTTAGCAAGGTGTTAGCTAGCTAGCAGGCTAACTGATAAAGTTGGCCCGTATAGGTTAACCTCAACCTACACTTCGGATAGAAACGTCCAAGGTAACGTTAGTTAGCGCTAGCTAGTGTAGCCAGCGAAGTTACCAACCTTGTTTATTCGCCCGCGACGCGTGAATGAAAGCAATAAATAAGATCCTCAGGAATCCGACACATGTTGTTTTTGTTCTTGTTGACGGGTGGTGAAAACTCTGAGCTCTTTCTTGACTCGCCATACTGCAGATCTTTGTATTACAATAATAACCGAGCGACATGCCAGTGTAAACCTCTGCTGACTCTGTCAATCATAGCCGTGAAGAAACTCCAACTCAGCTGAAGCTGGGGATACACCACGCAACTTTTAAAATCCTGACAAGATTATAAAAAGGCTGGGCGTATGCTGTTTCTGCAGATTTTTTTTATGACGACTGAAAAACTGGGGATCACACACTTAACGACTACGCCAGATGAGGGATCACACACTACTCGACTTGTCACTGCAACTGAACCAAACTGAACGCACCGAACTCACATGAAAACACGAGCTCTCGCGGTACGCCGCGAGATGCCGGTAACAAAGCAAGCACGGGATCTGCGGACATAAATTCATTTTATACATTTCTGTGGGGACTGGAGCTTGATGTTGTCGTTGCGCCACCATCTGCATGGAAGAAAGGAAGAAACAGATTGCAAAACAGTCCGTGCATTTTTTTTTGGCCACTCAATTTTATTTTCAGAAACAACAAAAAAACAAAAAAAATGGAAAACTAATGAAGATTTAAATTTCTAAATCCAAAAATTGAAAACTAAAACAAGGCATCGTCCGTTTTCCTGCTGAGGCAGATAGGCTACAACATTTACAAAGTACTTGTATTTTCCTCCTCTCCTTTGTAAAACAGAAAATAAACTAACAACATTAAAAAAATAAAAATTTAAAAGCCCATTTTGGGATTGCAGCCTAGAACCTGCAGAGCTGTTCGTCTGTCAGCGCCATCAAGGCCTGGGAAGCGGAAAGGAGAGAGAAGCAGAGAGGGAGGAAACTAGAATGACCAAAAAATACACAGACCCAAAACGCCTTTAAAGTTGAGTTAGGGCAGACTGGACTGCACAGACTGCAGAGGGAGCTGGAGGTAAGCAGCGACCTGCTGGGACATCATGGAGCCAAAGCTGGAGATGTTTGTAGGCGATGTTGCTACGTCTATACGGGCCTACCTAACTGGATGTGTAATAAATAATAATTATAAAACCTGACTTTCCGGTCTAAAATCGGAATCTGGCAGCCAAGGTTTTGTGTAATCAATAATTGAGTCCCTGTATTTTTTTCCCCTGTGTGCCTTGGTACCAGAATGATTGGTAGGCCTATCTATAAATTTATTGTATGAAGAATTAACTAGTTGATTGCTCCTTGGTGTGGGCTAAAGACGTATTGGCTTGTTATGGCATAGCTTCAGTTTTCCATTGGCTATTGAGTTGGTGACCAGTACACACTACCCGACTGCGTCCAGACTCCGTTTGTAAAAATCAAACATGTTTGATATAATCTGTGGCTCCGACTCACGTCGGGAGGCAAGAGATTAGAGTCTGTTCCCCTGACACACTTGTGGATTAGAGTCTGTACCCCTCATACCCTTTCTGTGCCAACTGGCCACGCCGACTGCCCCAAAACCTGCAGACTAGTGCAGACCAGGACAGCCTCGTTCCGATTGTGAATCCTGGCTAAACTCGGGGCAATAGTTGTCTAGTGTACCCCAGCTCTTTGAATAGGACGTTGGCCGCCCTTCTCCTTCTCTTCCGTCTCCTCTGGGCGCGTCACAGACTGACACTACCGCAGAGCAGTGAGCGCACCTTGATGACCGGTACAAACTGTCTTGAGTGCAAGGTCTGTATGAGCCCTATTGTTGATCGGTCAAGTTACTTACTTGAAACAATTGACTTTGTATTTCCCTCCACTATCTTTTTCTTTAGGGTATCTATCTTTGCCTTTTTTCATATGGCACACATTTGATCATTTATTCCCTAAAAACACTAAATAATAACCACTGCTTATTTTGAAGTCTACAAATCCCTGTCCTACTAGTCACTATAGTTGCTATAATATTAGGCTACTAGTTCTATATAATAGTTACTAGTTCTAATTAAGTAGGTAGTAAAGACTAATTTGGTTTTCACTAGTCACTTTTTTCTTTTACTAGTAACGATGTGATAAATACTAGTATTTATTTTATAGTCACAAGTAAATAATTTCATTTTTGCAAGTCACTTCTATGTTCTCACTAGTAGAAACTGAAGCTGCTTTTTAACAGAATTATATGGAGCTACACATTTTACATATCAAAGTTTCATCACTCACTGGTCACTATTTTAATTTCCACGAGTTTCCAATCCACTTCTAGGCTAATAGTTGTTATGTATTTGTTGTCACTGACTATTTATTAATCACTATTTACATTTTTAGATGTCGCTATTCAACTGTTAGAAGTTGCTATTAAATAGTGACTGGCATTTTGATAACAGCTAGCTTTTGTTCGAAATTAACAGCTATTATTACATTTACATTTAGCCTACTATAAAGTAGGTGAAAACCTACTTTTAAAATGAAAATGACAAGTCAAAATAGATGTTGATCATACAATTGTGGGTCTACTAGCCAAACTAAAAATGTTAATTGCATGAAATACAATAAAAACTGGTCATTATTGAAAAACTAGTCTCTACTATTCAACTATTCAATAGCAACTAATGGAACATTCATTAGTGAGGAGTGTTATAGCAGCTAGTCTTTAAATAATCACTAATGAATAATGTCTAGCAGAATTGGATATGAGACTAGTGCTAATTAAAATAGTGACTGTAGTGAGTAATGAAAAACCTATTAGTAAAATGTGTGTTGTATCTAAATCACATGTTAATATTTAAAAGAGAATAGTTAATATCAGTTACTTAAAACTACTATAATCTGTTACATAGCAGCTGGTGAAATAACAACAGTGGCTGGTGGCTGGCAGAATAGTGACTAGTAACCGTGGCTATTTTTGTAATTAGTGCCTCTTATAGTAAAAGTCCATCATGAGACAAAATTCATAGAGTTTTGCTTCTTTGTTTTGAAACGTACAGTAGCTCATGGTTCTTTCTGGTGTTTGCAGTTGATCATGAGCACAAACAACTGGACTGTCCATGTTTGGTGGGCTGGTATGAATTCATTGGTTGCTAATGGATGAAGCACTGGCCTCCTAAGCCAGAGGATGGGAATCCAGGTCCCATCAGGTGTGACTGACAGCTGAGTGGCACAGTGGGACTGCTTGGCCTGTAGGCCAGAAGAGAATGGATTTAAACCATCTTCTGCTAACTGTGTTACAAGCAAACATTAGCAAGGCCCTTTCTGGACCCACATTCAAGTTCCTGTGTAAAGCAAGCATCCACCCAGCAAAGTGTCCCTGAGCGAGAGTCTGAGGCGCTACCAGCTCCAGGACCCTCTGCAGCAAACTGAGATTTGATAGCTCTACTCATGGATAGGAAAACAAATTAGAAGTTGGGGTTTCAGTATTGTTTTCTAGCCTACATGCTGGAACATGTCAAACATTATATAGAGAGATTGTCTGGGCCACAGTATTTAGATGAAAACTTATATGCTGTTATATGCCGTTGGTTTGAATGTTCCCATGAGGGTTTAGTGCCAAAATCGTAGCACCAGCTGTGACAGCCGTTTTCTTCCTACCAGCCAGCGCTGCTGGCATGACAGTATCTGAAGAAAACATGAATTCTAATTACAACCTGCCATGCTGTTATTTTGCAGCAGTGTCAGCAAGTTATGTGATGAAGGACACTACAAACACTCTGCTTTGTGTTGCACCTAACATGTCTCCTAGTTGTTCTTAACCACTGTGAAGCACAGCCTCTCATGGCTTATTGCTTTTGAACAGACTTTTAGATGATGTTTGGCTGGAAAAAAACAAAACGGTTTAACTTCCAACTTGCTTTAGTCAACCCAACAGGATATGCAAAGTGCTCTGAATCCAACGCATGATAGCTTTGCAAGATCATGCCAGGGGAAATCCCCAGGTTAAACCAGATTTACCTGCCAGTAGTGCCTGGCATACCTTGCACTGACAATACAGTTCACGTAATGTAGCAGCAGTGCCAACTACTAGGCCCTACTTAAATTTAGTTAAATGCAGAGGTTATATCATTCATTAATTCTTATGACATTAAACATACATCCTACAAATACAACGGGGCTTTGACAGATTACTTCTGGAAATAACAAGAGGCTTTGGGGTAACACTTTGGCAAAAAGTGGCTAGAAAAGGGAAGGTGGGCTCATCTCCCTTTACTCACTATCATGTAGTAATTCTCTGTTTACAGGAGTTACACATCCTCTCAGAAAAAGTGCTTCTGTGCTAGATTACACTATTTATTATGCAGATTCATTACTTATTCGTCTTTTCAAGCACAAAGGAGATTCTTTTCCGTTACTGATACAGGAGGGATTGGGCTGAGAGGAGTAGAGATAAGGGGAAACACAGGAGAGAAGACTCTGTAGGGATGTAATCGTATGCTGGGACAGGGACACAAGGTTCCTGATCCATCATTACACCACCTCCAGCAACACACTGAAGGATTTGCTGACAGCAGTTTCTTAAGCTTCCTGCAGAGGGCAGAGATGTAATAAATTCTTGCAAAATCTTCACCTTTGACTTATGGGAAGGGAAGTTGAAGAGGTGCTATTCTTTTATTTTCAATAGCATGGTAGAAAAACACATTTATGTACTTTTGGTTACCCTAATTGTAATCAATCAAATATATAGAATTGATCATTTTATTGTGTTGAGGGAAATTATTAGTGTTTCATGTTTCATCTTGGTCCTGAAGTACAGTAGAGCCAAACTCCAATGAATCTGCAACAAGATGCCAGACAGAATGTGATTAATGCTGACACTGGACACAGTTCACTGACCTACTCTATGAGCTGCTATGTAACAACAAGGAGTATATGTTTTTGAAACTGAGACATACTGTATGTGGTATTTCATTTTATAATGACCCCTTCAGTCAGATTAGCTCATGGAAGAGTTGATAGTCTGTGACATTACTGCTTGCTCTCTCCTTGCACAACACTGAAATCTTGTCATTAGTGAGGTCAACATAAATCTGATTAGAGGTGAGCACTGATGAATATTACATATAACAATTACACAATGTTGGTTGTTCACTATTACAGCACAGATACAGTACAGTGCAGTAAATAAAATATACTTAACTATTCTGTTTCTCAACACCCTCCCACAGTGCTTCAGCTACTTCGGTTTGAACTGTAAGCAAGGACACTCAACAGAAGTACCAACTGGCCTAAAACGCACTCTCTTACAACATCCTCTAACTTAAGTGTGTGTGCATAAACAATATGTTACTATATTTTCACTTCAACATTGGTAAACTCAAAGAATATGGATGTTATAATGTATCAATTCACACTATTAAATCTAGTCTCTACTCAAAAGTGCAATCAGTATGTAAAGAGCAGCAACACACACGCACACACACGCACACACACGTGCACACATACTTGTGCAATCAACTGATGATTGGGATTGGGAAGAGGTGCTTCAGTGTAATTACGGCACAGGTTGGAAATGCTGTGCTATAATTCAGTTATAAGCTTCCAATCATTTCTTTTCACGATGAAGAACCTTATAAGTTAAATAATTTGGTGAAGACCCATGAAGAGAGTTGCTTGCTTCTTGTGAAATATGACTGCTAACCTTGAACACGACAGACTCATCATTTAAAACGGTAAGGAGGCCAGAGAGGGAATCACAAAGCTCCTGGTCACAGATGAATGACCAGGTCTCGTGCTGGGTCTTCTCCTCTGGTGAATCACTGATTTATACGGGAGAGGAGTCAGATCTTGGCATGTATTTGAATTGCGATATCTCTCTGTGATTGTTACTTGCACAATGAATGTGAAACTAGGAAAGTGTTGACGTCTCTCCATCACTTATGCGTCAAAACCCTTTGGCCTTGTACCAAGCTGCTGCCCTTTTGATATGTGCACACACACTATTGACCATCTAGCTGCTATCTTACACATTAATGCGCAACAAGACATTATTGAAGCATTTCTGTAAGTTCTCACATTTAAATGGATCATTACTGTTTTCAGATAAGATGAAACTTTATTGATTCCCGTGTGCAAATTTGTTTGGAACTGCATTTTTGTACAAACTTGCCGGTTAATCTGCGCTGCCACATTTGTGCAGTGACTGGAAAGATTCAGTTGGTGTTTTTCCACATGTTGCGCATTTTGTGTTTGCGGTCTGTAGAACAGGGGACGCAAATCATGACTTTGTCCTTGAGGTTGTTATAGCAACCCTATTTGAGTGTTTGGCCACGGATAAATTGTCTTCTCTGCTTGGAATAAAACAATGACAAGGTACAAGGAATCATACCAAGCCTCTGATGAGCAGGGTACAACTCATCAGGACAAGAGGACTCACAGCGGTGCCAGGGCCACTTCAAATGAAATTGGCTGCCAAGACACGTCTGAGAGCCTCTCTGGCTCGCTTGCATTCTAATTTCTCAGACTGTACATATGTGTATGTTGTCCGTTTCTTTAATCAGAACTTAATTTCATCTTTTCGATTGTTTGGTTAATTTTGTTTCCGCTGTGTCTTAGATTTTAAGTGTTGTTAAGTGTTGCCATTCACTGTTTTTTTGGGGTTGTTTTTTTTGCGCCAACCACTCCAGCTCACCTCTCCCTCCTCAAGGATGTTCCAGTCTGCACAGCAACATACTCTGCTGCGTATATTCCCCATATCTTGCCTTCAAAACATCATCATCGTCATCTACAGAGGTATACAGCATTTTCACTTGGGGTGTTTTGAGTAACCATCTAACCTGAGTCCAACTTTGGCATCCAAGGTCTATGGGCTAATCTTGGCCCACTCATCATCAAAGGAAGCTCCTTCATGAAAGTCCAATCATTATAACTCAGTTTTGAATAGAATATTACACAGAATAAAAATAAATCTATGGAACATTGACTCACTGTGATATTTAAATGTATTTTAGGCATCAGAAATTAGCCAGCACTATTCATACATGTCAGAAAGATCAGTATACAAATTTAATTTCTAGTGCAAAAATGGTACAAATAATAGATTTAAAAAAGGGAAAAACTACAAGGAACAAGCAGCGATAACATTTGTTTTGTCCCCCCCCATAATTACGTTATTGTACCCTATAATTATTTTTTAAGTAGCTCCCAGTAATTACAAAAACAGTTACACCATAACTAAATAAATCTCTCATGATTACAAAATTGTTACCCCTACCCATCCCAGACTTCTTGTACTGTTACCCTGTAACTACAACATTGTTATTTTACTAGCACCCCATAATTAAAAACGAGTTACACCGTAATTTTCTTTACAGAAAATAAGTGGCATATTAAAATCAAAATGGACTCTCAATGAAAAAACAGCCACATTTAGAATAAATATTGATTATATTGTTAGTTGATAGAGGTATAGAAAACATATATTTACTAATCCCATTACACTTATTACACTTCCACTGCTTTAGGCTACATGCCTCCCATAACTGCAGGAATTGCGTTTTGAAGAAATGTGCAAAGATACTATAACAGTAGTTTGCAAATAAATGTATTCAAATAAAATGATTCAGTTGTTATTTGTGTAAAGTGGACAGGAAGATGACGGAGTTCAGAAGTGGACGGCAGGTGAGAGGGCAGTCCAGCAGGGCTCTGGCTCATCTGCTTCTGTCTGGCAGGTCTGTTGGAGCGGCGTCTCTGCTGCTGCAGCCATGTTGTCAGCAGATTTCTTTTCCTTCTTGAATATGCGGGATAGCCAAGAAAAGCAACCACGCTTCTTCTTCTTTGGTTTTGTCGACAGGCTGTCTTTGGCACTGGAGCTCTGAGGTCCTGTAGGTTCGACCAGTTGGACGGGTGAAAGCGTCTTTTCCAGGGTCAGACCGGACAGATCCTTGGTGTCTTTTACAGTTTCAACCACAAGGCTTGGTGGAGCTTTGACCTCAACCTGGATGGCTGGAGCCTGGGACTGGGACTTGAATCAAAAACACTGTTTGCTTCAAGTCCCAGTCCCAGGCGCC
>OMOV01105282.1:0-12889 GCA_900312565.1 Beryx splendens | reverse complement strand
CTGATCTCCTGGGATTCTCACACAGCAGTCTCTAGAGTTTACACAGAACGGTGTTAAAACAAGAAACATCCAGTGAGCGGCGGCTCTGCGGACGGAAAGGCCTTGTTGATGAGAGAGGTCAGAGGAGAACGGGCAGACTGGTTGGAGCTGACAGAAAGGCTTCAGTAAGTCAAATAACCTCTTTACAGCTGTGGAGAGCAGAAAAGCATCCCAGAATGCAACACAGCCAACCTGGAGGCGGACGGCACTTTGGTAGCCGGCTGACACTGAGCTGAAAGCTGATACCTACCCAGTGTTAGTATGGTGTTCCTAATAAAGTGTTCGGTGTAGAATGCATGTGTAAATGTGCAGCTTACAGTGCAAATATGAAAATGAATCAAAAGTGATGGGATGCGCCAAAATCCTTTTTTGTGATCATCTTTGTGGTGCATTATTGATGGATCATATGCTGATGCCAATATCGGTGAAAGGCCATTATCTGTCTGGTAATATTAGCACAACTATAGATTGGCCCAAATTCCATTCCATTCATACAACACATACAGAACTGACTGCCACAGTACTTCCCCAAATTTCCTCGAACACATCTCAGTGCATTTGGAATAACTGTCCATAACACCCACTTTAGAAAGGTGTAACCAAGTTGTTTCCCTTCAGTACTGAGACAGTTATCTATTTCCTACCTTACTTCTTGTCACAGCCTCCAAGCTCAATTCTGCCACTAGCAAGCCCCGAGCTCTGTGATTGGCTGAGAGGGGTGGTCACATGCCACAGAGATACACTGTGCATGGGAACAGTGAGTGTGGCTACTGGGGGGTAGGAGGGGGGGGTAGTGAGTTTTATCCATCCCGATTGGATCTCTTTCTGTCAGTTCTGTCATTTAAATGTAACTCGGACAGGAGAAGAAGGTAAAACTGAAAACTACTGGCATTTACGTCTGACTGCTGCTATGTAATACGTGTGCATACAAGCTCGCCAGCCCTATGAGGCAAATGCAAAAATGAGAGACAGACATACAGAGAGAGAGAAGGAGAAAGAGAGACAGACAGAAGACGGCCAGATATAGGGACAGAGGGAGCAAGAGAGATAGAGGGAAGCAGAAAGCGATTGACAAAGGTGAGAGTGGGAAGCAAATAGAAAGTGATGGAGAAAGAGGCAGAACAAGGCAAGGATGAATACACAGCATGCTGTTGCTGCTGTCTCCTGCAGTGTGCCCAGCCCAGCCTGGTCGAGGCTATCAGGCCTATCAGCCCATCTCCCTGCAGTGCTGTAGTCAGCACTAATCACATTTTATGGCTCTGAGATGAATGGGAGGCCTCGGCCAGGAGCCGGATCGATCCCAGGGCCAGATAGACCAGCACCAGCAGCCTGCAGCCTAGGCCAACAGGATATTTGCTGTTGTGGCAAAATGACAGGGAAGGAGTGAGTGAGAGCGGGGTGGGGGATGTAAGACACAAAGTAGACAAACAAAATGATTTCCAGATAAGTACAGCTGTGCATGTGCACACACCTTCAGACACAGTGTGTACAGTGGCACGTGCAAGGGCAAGGGCAAGCCTACAGGTGACCGAAACAGGTAGAAAAACCATTTTCATTGGACGCTTCTGAGTTCTCTCTATAGGCCCTCTCATAGGCTTCTTTCATAGAAATCTATTTCTTATCTGTCCAATTTCCTTCTTCAAAGAGGCCTTGTGTGAATTTAATCTGCCCCAGTAGAAGGAGGTCTTGATAACAGCTGCCTGTGCATTTTGCTAAGCTTTGTGGTGTTCTGTGTGTGTGTGTGTGTGTGTGCGTGTGTGTGTGTGTGTGTGTGTGTGTTTGTGTGTATACAGAATCTGCATGCCCATGGATGTGCGTGTGTGCTCACAACCACCCGAGTGCACACAACCCTTTGGTTTATGCCCTTTTGGTTGTGATGTCATTGTGATTTGAAACAAAAAAATGAAACAGAGAAATAAAATAGAGATGGACAAAATAATGGCATGAGTAAATAAACTAACTAAGTGTAGCTATGTGGGGAGAGGCTGCGCTATAGAGATATCAGTGGGTTCCAGGGGAGAACTGGGCTGTTGGAGTGTTTCATCCAGCTAAGCCTTGCTAACTCTCAGCCCGAGCCAGGGGAATGGGGAACAGTAAAAGCCCGTGATATTGGAAGTGAGATGGCCATTTTGAAGGAATGTAAGCTGGTGAAACAGATTTGGTCTGCCTCAATCAGCTTAGCAGCTTTGTGGAAATTGGCTTCACCGTACCGCCGGTTATGATGGATGGCTGGATGGATGGATGTCTCTTTTTTGCCTGTCCTTTCATTTTTTTGTGTTTCCCAAACCACTCACTCACCTCAAAGCCCAGACCAATTCTGGTTAAGTAGGTTGCAACAACTGGGACCGTGACACTATTTGACGTTATGTGACGCCCATGCGGTGCTGAGCATTGGTTTTGCTTGTTGTCTGTTCTACGCTACAAGGGAAACGGTTCCTTGCAAAGAGGAACTGTGTCACTCTGAATTTGTCCTTTTGATGAGTTCAGTTTAATGTGGCTACAAGTCAGCATTTTAGGAGAAACTTTGATAGGGCCATAGGGAGGCAAAGTCAATGCTTGACCTGACAGTAGGGATGAAAAAAAAAAGTTTTAATCTGCATTAAAGTGAATGAAGTCATTAGTGAGAGCTTTTTGGGAATGACAGGTGCAGACAGGTCTTATCTGTTGTCATTCCATATATTGGCTGAGAGAACAGACACAAGAAAAGACAAATTAATGCATCACTGTTTGTCATTTTCTCAAGTCTTTCCTTAAGTTGCCATAATTGAGTTTTACGTTATTGTGTTTTCAAAATCCACTTTTCTTTTTTTTTTACAGGCAAACAATTCACAATAACTCCAGTAAACGCATCATAACAGGACTTGGTCTTGAATGGCTCCCCTCACTGAAGATTTACCAAAATCTTTCCAACCAGGTCAATTCACAGCATTTGAACTGACACACCCGCTGGAAAGCCTCCAATCAGGGGATTTGTATGGAGATAGGATTGTCTCAATAGTATTTGTGTGAACAGATCGACGAATCCTGCACCCTGCTTTCGTTCCCCCAGCCCGCTACATGAATGTTTACTGTCACCATGGCAACAGCTGCCGGTTTAGTAGCTAACGTTAGCTTAATCTACATATTAACAATTAACAATAAAATTCCAATACGACATCTCTAAACAAAAACAACGATCAACACCAACAGCCATACTATCAGAGACCTTAACCAGGGTGCTGTCACTTGTCATATCTTACAACAGTTAGGTATGTAGCCTGACTGAAACAAAGTAACGTTAACCTAACTAAATACGGTTCTACACAGACATTACAGCTACATTAGTAGGGACCTTTCATATTCAAACAGAAATGTATACGAAAGTGTGTGCTAGATAATATAGCCTACATAAAACAAAAAAACACACTAATACTCACTGTGTCACATTAACATAATAAAATAATGAAATATTGATTGCACGTTAGTTATCGCTGATTATAAAAAACAAAAAAAACACAGCTCATAGAAAGACTGCGTGCTCTTACTTTGAAATGCGGAAATGACGCCGTCAGCAGGCGATCACATGCTATCCGACAAATGGTTGAGTGATACAAGTGGATTTTTGTTCGGACTGGCGGAAAGTTTGTCTCAAAACTCCGTGTGTGTAAAATGCAAATCCACGAGCGTAGAATTAAGATCCACAAATGCCCTTTTGATTCACAAATAAAAATCGGATTCACAAATGCCTGTCTGAAGGTTGTAAATGCGAGGAAGATATTCACACATTTTTCATTTATTTGTAAATTAATTTAACGTATTCACAGATATTTTATTTTACTTGTGGAATTTGTGTATGTATTTGCAGATCTGTTTTATATTTGCAAAATATTTTTGTGAGTTTACAAATCTTTTTTTGTATTTGTGGAAGCTGTTTTATATTTACAGATTACACATTTACACACAGATTACACATTTACACCCGGATTGTCGATCCGTTCATACAAATACTACTGAGACAAATCTAGCTTCATAGAGGAGCTAAATTAGAGGAGCTGCTGTTGTCGGCCAATCAGCCTCCAGCATTGTGGACTGTTCTGCCTGTGAGGACTTCGTCTTCAAATTCATTCAACTGAACTAATTACATTCAACTAACTAAACCACACCTATCACCATGAAGTACGTTTCTTAAATTCTCATCCTGAGCCATAGCATATTTGAAAACAAAATCATGAACGCTGAATAAAATGGGACCTTTAGCATAGTTCTGTGTTTTATTTCCAAGCTGTGAGTGAATTTCAACTTGACGCGTACGTTCCAGCTACCACCATTTCCCTTCAGCCTCCACCTATGTTATGACTAACCAGTGGGTGAGTTGGTATGACCCCCCATTGGCTAAGTTGATATGCCATTCCATTCTGCTGTAGGGGTGTGCTTGATGTCAGGCTGCGTGAAGGGCACGGCTGTGAGCTATTATCATAGGAGCCTTCAGGGAGCCATTCTTAGAAGACAGGCAGTAAAACCTTGCGCTGAGCGCCTTCAACTCCTCACACTGCTGCAGGGGTGATTTGTAAGCTTCACTTGTCCAGGGAAAGCACAGTGCAGGGCGGTTACTCTCCATAATCTGGAAAGAGGACGAACTGAAGCAGAATAGGCTACGTGTTACCTTGAATCCCTAAAGGGCTATCATCACTTTACTATTTCAGACCGTGTTCATCGATTTAAATTCATCATCGGTAATGTTATGCAATCTGTCATGCGGGATAAGTTGGATGGTACATTAAGTTAAACATTAAGTAGAGAATGTTAAAACCATTATGGATTGTGTCTTGGTGACGCTAATCAACCAATCCCACTTCATTTATGCAGCTAGCATTTTTATACAGAATACGATTAGGCTATAGAACCAGGGCTTTCACAAACGAGTACGACATTATGTGAGTCAGATACCGCGTGTCATAGTGTCTAATTGGGCTTAAAAGGCCTGCAAACGTCCTCCGCAATGTGACGTTTTCCAAATGTGCAATTTACTTATCAGTTTGAAAGATGCAGCATGAATATTTTGATGTCTTGTTTTAATGCAGAGAAAAGAATGAAGTAAAGGAGAACGAGATGCTGAGTGAGAGCGAGAGAGACAGAGAGAGAGAGAGAGATAGGGAGAGAGAGAGAGAGAGCAGTGCAAGAGCACGGTAATGGATGTGATGCACATTGATTTTTTTCTCCCCACAGAAGAGAAGGAAGCAGGAAGGAAGGGTATAGAGAGAGCGGGCGGTGGAGGGGAGGGGTGTATTTACGAGAAATGACTTGTTGTTCATGTAGGCAATATATTTCCCTTCCCTCCCATCCTAAATAGAGCAGGTTGGCTGCAGTTCTGGGAAGTCAGCTGCTGGTTGTGGTGTGTAACAGCAGTGGCAGCCAGCGTCACTCCTGGACTGCTCCTCCTCACTACTGCATAATGGAGGCTCTTATCTGAGCTCACTGCTCCATCAGCTCTGGACAATGTACTGATGTAGAGGGCCTGTCTGGGCCACGTCTGTCTGGATCAACACATTTAACCTCACCCCTGCTCCTCCTCCTCTTTTCTGCTTTGTCATTTTATCCGCCCCTCTGTGACACTGTGAAGTCATCTTTGACGAGAGCCCAGAAGTGTCCGCTCCTCCTTGTCTCCCATTCCACCTCTGTCTCCTCCTCCCTTCCCCTCATCGCTCCTCGCCTCCCTCCGCCCTCATGTCTGTGTTGTGATGTCCTTCAGCAGTGACAGGGACAGGAGGACAGGCAGGTCTCTGGTGAGCATTCGCGGATGAGCGTGGGCTAATCATGGCTGGCGTAGTGTGGTGAGGAGCATGCGCCGCAGACAGCCGGTTGCTGGTAGTTGCTCGCAGCGCGACAGCAGGGGGTCTGCCTGTGGGAGGGCCTGCTGGACGCTCAGCTCCAGGATTAGACTCCTGCTCAGCCACAGGCACTTTATCAGGTCTACCCATGCTGCCAGCAATATAAACAGGCAGGCCCACACACACACACACACACGCACACACACACACACACACACACACACACACACACACACACACACAAACTGAGATTATCTGTATCGGTATGCTTCCTTGCAAGGATTTATCTGTGGGGGTGGATATGTACGAGTTAATGATGTTAGGTCAAATCCTTTTTTGTGATAGAAAAGAAGAATTCAAATTCAATGTTTCCAATTATTTACTCTCTATATAGCCTGATTGACCAATGAGATAGAAGGCTGTCGGGGTATTTTGTAAAATGAATCAAATATTTACCCATAACACCGATGCAGGGAACACCGAGTTTTGTCCTCGGACCTAGAGATGCTATGGCAGTGACTGTTGCTATGTCCCTAACAACTGCCGGTCCTGTCAGTGGTTCGCCACCATAACAGCTGACAGCCTGAGATGACACGACCATGCCAACTGCTGGGGGGCAAGCAGACGGGTGGGGAGTGTGACTCTGTATGTGAGCAATGTGACTGACCGGGCATGAGGCAGAGATGCAGTTCAACCCAAAAGACAAATGGACGCAGCAGCCACTCCCTTTATCTGCTCCATAACCGCCCTGAACTAGTCCTTATCTTCCTATTCTGTACTAGTTCAGGCATATTTTTAGCTCTGAAAAGCCGTTTCAAACACTGATGCGGCATCGTTTTGTGTTCACCAGGTGCAGCTGTTAACGTGGAAATTAACTTCACGTCGAGATTTCGCCTAGATGGAAACATCTGAATAAAAAAAACACAACATGGTGCCATGAAGTTGTTGTTATTTATACCGCGTGCTTATTTCCATCTGCAAGGAGAGAGGATGCGATCCGGTTAAACCGCAGGGTCATCTGCTTATGAGAGAAAATCAGCTGGAGATTTCTGCCCATGCACGCGCTAAATGTTCTCTTCTCTCCGTACCGCAGCAACTGCAGACATGCTTCACTCCCACACTGTAGCAGCTGTAGATATATTCAGACTCTGACTTCAATAACATGCTCTCCAATTATGCGTACTCGCCCTATAAAACCAAACCCATTGTGTGCTTGGGGTTTTACAGTGAGAAACTCATTGTACAACTCCCCTTCGGAGAGAGGGAGTGTGCTATCTGGTCCAAGGTGTGGGGAGGATCCTGGCAAATCCACTGAAATAAACTAGTCTTTGTTGGGAGGCTTTTGGGGCAGCAGTGTAGTGCGATCGTGGTGGAGATGGTGGTGGTGAGGAGAGGGGGGGGGGGGCGACAATTAACTACATACTTCTGTGGTTTATGGGAGGCTCTCTGAACCTCCTGATCTCTCCCAGTCAGACGTGGGCGAGTTTGAGCATGCACCACCTCAAAAGAGACAGTCTTTTGTTGGAGGAATAGATGTAGGCCACATGCAGATTGGTTCAGTTGCTCATTGATGGATGAAAAAAGAAAAAAAACCCTCTCTTCATATGTTTAAGTGCACTGCTCAAGAAACTGAAAGTGCTAAATCGAATCATGTACGCTGGCAGAATCATACATATTAATAGAAATGAATATAAAAGAGATTTCAGGCTTCATATTAGGTTATATTTGGCCCTAAACAGTCCTGATAATGGTCTGAGGGATCCAATAAAATCCATTTGCAGTGTCTGGAAAGAAGTGCTAAAGTGATGGGGTGACACAGTCCAAGAGGTAATCATGTCAACTTAAGCTTATTTCTGTTGCTTGGCAGTGCATCAGTGGGTTGCAGGCAGAATTTGTTCTGCTGTAATTTAGGGAATCCATCT
This sequence comes from Beryx splendens, assembly GCA_900312565.1. Classification (NCBI taxonomy): domain Eukaryota; kingdom Metazoa; phylum Chordata; class Actinopteri; order Beryciformes; family Berycidae; genus Beryx; species Beryx splendens. Next base: position 5,121 of record OMOV01105282.1, on the reverse strand, counting down.
TAACGCAGAGGCAAAAATATTACAACATATGAAAGTAAGAGGTATGGAATGATAATATCGAAAGTGAAACATGAGAAAGCAATAGATTATTTTCGTTTACTGCTTTTTGTCTTTAAAAAGATAAATCTACATGAACCTGCTTATCATTTTTATTTACCTTTACTTAGTTCCAGGTGAAGAAGTGCAGAAATGTCCTCGGATAGAAAGTGAGTGGCAGCTGATTCACATGGCTGCAGTGGATGGACAGATCAATAGGTTCTTGCTCTGCATCCCAACTGCAGCATGCAGACCAGAGGCGAACTTAAAGGTTTAAAAGAAGCAAGTCTGTTTATCCTTTTGCTGTCATCCAGAATCAGAATCAGAATCACTTTATTGATCCCCAAGGGGGAAATTACATTTCGTCACAACAGCTCCTACTCAAAGTGTACAAGTGTTCAGAACAAAGAGCTAATGTAGGTAATAAGAATACACGCATCAATGTAAAAAATATAAAATATATAAAAATATGTACAAGTATATATACATATACATACACACATATACATATATATATCTATATATATCTATATATACATACACACACATACATACATATAATGTATAGTTATTGCACTATGTTCGCATTTAAATATGGGTTATTTATGCTGCTAGATATGGGTTATCCGTGTCTATATATCATCACCAGTGCAACAAACAGCGCCTTCACTGACCGAGATGCCTCTGTATAGCTGGGAACCATAAATGGGATTATTTGTGTGAACAAAAAAATCCCCTCTGTACCCCATGACTTAACATTTTCTACAAAACACCATCAGCAGACAGTGTGCTGGGCCTAATCAAGCAGCTCTCACATTTATTGGCAGATATGGAAACTGTGCCAGTATGTAGCATATCCATTATAACGGTCAATAGAGGATGGATAGGGTAGTCTTTTAGTGTGTGTGTGCGTGTGTGTGTGTGTGTGTGTGTGTCTGTGCATATGTGTGTGTGTGAGTAAGACAGAGAGAAAGATGGAGCGAGAGGTTCTCATGGAGACGAGATGGGAGAGGTTTATTGAGCGTTCCCCTCCTGCCACACTGCATTTCCTGTCCCTGCATTTCAAAACCTCATTACTGCATCAACAAATCATGTTTCAGCGGAGACTCCGGACCCGGCAGCAGTGCAGATAACGACTCGCAGCCGCTCGCTCCCTTCACAGGCACCACAGTTCACATTCAGCTCCATTTGCCCTTCCCTTCCCTATAGATGTGTTTCGGTGCAGCCAGTGGATTGGTTAGCAGTGTCTCAAGGCATCACATAGTTCACCCCAAATGAAAATTGAGTCATACCACCCATCGTAGGACCTCCAAACACACAGTGATTTAGCTCTCGTAGTTCCATCCCAGTCTTCTCCAAACTATAGAAGTTAATGGGGCTACTGCTCTTTTTACAGCTCCAAAAAAAGCATAAAATCTCCATGAAATTTGTCTAAACAGTTCATGCAGCATAATAAGTGTTTTGTAGCCAAACTGATTGCACTGTGAATCCAAAAAGTCCAGCATTATAAGTGTGGAAAATATAGGCAACAATGAGGTAAACATTTTACTTTTGGACGCTTATTGGAATTGTTTGGCTACAAAACACTTGGACTATGTGGCACAAGCTGTCTGGAGAAATATGCTGGATATTTTAGGCCTATGTAGGGTTTTTTGGAGCTGTAAAAAGAAGGGAAGAACCCAATAAAGGTTGAGAGGGAAGTGCAGTCGCTAACTTGCCGTGTGTTTGGTGGTCCTACAAATGGCATGCATGACCAAGAACGGGCCATAATGCCCATAATGTTGACCTGTCAGCTTGTCAACCTTGCACACTCCCAACTCAAACGCTCAGTAATTAAATAAAAGTTTAAATTTCAGACCTTTATTTAATTTCTTGGAAAAAAATCATTGAGGGTGGCCCTCATTTACAGAAAAAACACTTTGAATAATCAGTTAAAACAAGTGCATATGGATAAGGAGAGGTTTATGATCATGTTTCTAAAGGGTACAAGAGTATTGATTTTCGGACGAACCAGAGACAACACTCTGGACAACAAGTCTGCATCAAGCGCAGCCCAGGAGCCCGATGTTATGGGTCCTGAACTCTTAATCATAAATTGTCCTTGGTGTCTTCACCCAGCTAAGTGAGTCATGCATTTTTTATCTGTCTCTCATCACCCTCAAATAAACTTGGCCTTTTAACATTCAGTGCAGCTTTAACGTCACGCTACGTGAGCTGTGCTGCTTCTTGTTTGCTCTGATCTGAAAAGCTAATGTCAAGTGGCTTGCAGATTAAAGAGAAAAGCGATGCGGAACGCAGATGACCTTATCTATATTCAATCTGAATCTGAATCTTATCCACCAAAAAACCGCAGGGGGTGTGAATCTGGTCAGACTATTTATAAAGTGCCTCTTTTAAAAAATGAATGACACTCAGCCATGCAGAGGCTACCTCCTGCTGTCCCGCCGTCCTCTAGGAAGGAGCTGCACAGAGAAAATTATATATGCATCGTCCATCATGAATTTATCATAATCGCTTATGCAAAAATGTTGCAGAAATTATTCAATAATCCAAATGTTGGTGCTGCTGGGCTGCTCTAAATCAAACTATTCCAAATATTTCTTTGTGTTTTTTCCGCCCTCCCTCCTGCAGGACTGACCTCTGTCCTCTGCAGAGGCAGGAAGGTCATATCCAGTCTTTATAAGCTCATCATCACAGCAATGTATATACAGATGATTTACTGTCACGTGTTCTTCATTGGCAAGATGATTTAAGCAGATAGTATGTGACATTTTATGCTACACCCTCATCAAAACATCACTATCATATTTCTGCCATTTTATACTGTAGGGACAAGAAGGCCTACCTGTGGTATTCAATGGTGAGTTTATAGTGATCGTATCGTACTTTGTTTTTTGTTGTTCTCTTATTGTATTACTATAGCATATTCCAATAATATTCCTATAGGGATAATTGCATAGCATCTTTTTAAATGTATTACATGGCGACTACAGTTGTTTCTCTTAAGGGATATCTTGTGAACATGGCCTTGTGATTACGCATGTCTCTCAATGACCTAAGGCCTAATTGCCATATTACCAGAGACAGACCGTTTAATACGCTGTAATGCACTGACAACTCACCTTGCAACAAGCAGGCCTGTTTTCAGCTGCTGGTAGACATCTGATGGATTCAACCATTCAACATGGACCAAGACTCAAGACCACGTTTCTGTCGTGTCTCGTTACTGCAGCTGAGATCACTGAGGGAGGTCTAAGGGTAAATAAAATATATTGTTTTCATGGTAAAATTGTCCCTTTAACAGAATATATTGGTCCTAGTATGGAGCGGGCAAATTAATTTCTACCCCTTTCACACAGATGGCACAGTCCAGTTGTCCGGCATGCTGGGTCCTCCCTGCACGCAGCTGCGTCAAGCTGGCCAGAGAGAGACCAGACTGACAGCTGGTGTTAAGAGGTATCGCCTTCAGAATAAAAGCCGCTATAGGTCAAAATGGACATGTATAAGCCAGTGGATTTAGGCTCCTCCCAGACCAGAGCTACGTAAAACAGTTGGTAAAAACCTGCAATGGTATGTTGTGTTCTTTGCATACTTAAATTTAAAAAAAAGAAAATAATATCTAAAGGTACATTTAAAGGCATTAATCTACCCCAGAGTTTCCCGACCACTGAACGGCCAACCTGCCCAGAACTGCTAATTTCATTTCTCTGGGTGTGAATGATGTTTCAGAGGCTTTTCCACTCTGTCAGTAATACAGTTATGGAGGAAACACTGGCTACTTGTATTTTTGGCATGAAATTTGAAAAATGTAAAGATATTCACTGGCACAAGATAGTCTATCAGCTATTGGCAGCTTCAGAACAAAGATATGAGTATTGGCATCAGGCTTCAAAAACCTATTGGTCAAATTCCAGCAAAGATACTTCCAGGTTGTGTAGAGTTGTTCTTTTTGCACTTTTGGCAGCCATCATGCTGTATGGCTAGGAATATAGCCTGTGCTGTGAAAGGTATACATTTTGGAAAGCAATTGTGTTTTTACTTGCTACAGACTCCTCTTGAAATATATACTTTAATTGCAGTTTGGTACATTGTATTACTCCAAAAAAATTGTTGCAACATTTTTCACCAATCAGGATTTTATTTTGAAAGTCATAACCGGAAGCCGTGTTTCTTATCCTGGCTGACTTGACTCTGGTCCTGCGTCTCACAGGACGGGATTTCTCCCACTGAAGCTTTTTATTCTCACTCAGTAGATTTTCCACTTCAGACATATCAGGCCCACTGGATTTGTCTCAGTCTGTAACAACAAGACACTGACATCGGCTGACATATCCCCCGCTGTTTTCAATCGGATCCGTATTTATTTCACATTATTTTTTCACTTTTTTTTTCTATTCCGGTTGGATTTACTAAGGGCGTGTTTGGGCGATCTGTACCGGGAGTTTCATCTCCTGTACTTGTCCGACTCTGAGGAATGACCGCAGCTGGAAACGGACTGCGATCCGCCTGAATGGAAAACATGGATTATAAGGATCTTGGAAATGATTTCGAGGAGAAACTGACACTAACAGAGAAATGTGAGTTGCTTATGATGAACACAAAATAGGTCATGAATAACATTACAGTACTGGGGTGGTGGTGGTGGTGGTGGTGTGAGATATTCTTGTTATTACGCAGGTTATTCTGAAATCCCAATTTTTGTACACTTTACCTTCCCATTCATAATGAAGGGGCGCGTGTCGGTATTTAAGTTGCCAATAGGCTGCCACGCCTGTGCATGATAAAGGAGTGTGTTTATGACTTATGTTATGAACAGACAGTTTGGCAGACCCTCCACAGCCAGGAAAACGCCTGGAAAATGTGGCAGGCGACGCACTTGGCCAGTCCGGTTTGGATCCAGCAGCTGTGCCATCTATCTGGTTCCTCCACCAAATCAGCCACAGGGTGTTTGTCTGCTGTGGCGACCTGTTATAATTCTCCCAACAAAGGTGCAGCCTCTGATGCGTCAAGCTCTCCCACAGCTGGGTCCTAAACCCAGCCTCGGTGTCTAAACCCTGCACCAAGCTGTGGTCTCCATTACCGTCA
>OMOV01105281.1:0-10775 GCA_900312565.1 Beryx splendens | reverse complement strand
AAATTAACTGAGCAGATCATAGTTATTTTTCTTATTGTGACATATATGTCACACTAGGTTTTTCGTGACAATTTTAAGGTTAAATGCCCGATGTGACGTATGTGTCACAACGATATTTATCTGATTTGTTTTATATCAGTTTGTTCAAGAAATGTGTTCCCAACAGGTTAAATATAATAAAGGACATGTTATGTAAGCATTAGAATTCTTAAATGGGTGAATCTTACCTTTAGCAACGAAAAACAAGCTTTTTAATTTTAGCTACTTCTGTCAGATTTGTCACAACCTAGCACGGCCATCTTGGAAATGTTGTTATGGGAACACAAAATCACATGACCTGTCACATGACCCACCAGGATGTTCTGTAGGTGTCACTTAGGGACTTCATGAGTTAAAATCAAGGATAAAGCTGTATAAGGAACTTTCCAGAACATTTAAAGGACGTGTGACACCTGTGTCACTGTGGGTCCTTATGGGTTAAGAAAAAAAATCAGTCTCTTTTTGCAGACAGTTTCATTTTATCTCCAGTTGCATGACAACTGGAGAACTCGGTAGATTGTGACTGCTGCCCTCCCTAAATGACCTACAGAAAAAAATTCTAACTATGTTTAAAATATTCCAAAGCACATTCCACCCTGGCATTTAGGCTACAAGTCTTTTATACTTTTTATTTATTTTTGTCTTTATTTATTTATTTATTTTTGGCCCCTTGTTTGATTTTTTTCATTTGTATTCCATATGCTGTGTGATTTCTGATGTTTTGTTATGAAACACTTAAATTATGTATATGCGTGTAAATTAGTCTGTTTTTCGATAACTGCTAAATAAATACTTTATTATTAAAAAGCACATTAAGAGAAACTAGTGTCACTAATGTGGCTTTTGAAACATTCAGAAGCAACTCTAATATTAGGCTACTTTTAGTCACATTTTATTTTGAAATAAATACCCGGACCTAAAGACCTATAATACCGGAAGTACACAAAGAAGCCCGTGTTGTTAGCAGCGTCAAGTTGTCCGTTTTAGCCGTAATAAAGACTGAAAGTAAGGTGACTTTGCCTTCAAAATAAAAGCGTAACACCTGTTACACCTGGAAAAAGAACTACAAATCGTGTCAAAATAAACTAAATATTGTGAAAGGATTACAATAAATATGCAATGAAACTCTAGCTATTAAATATATGTTGTTTTTTCTTTTGCAAAATGTAGTTTTCACAGCATATAACAGGCGTATGCAACTTGCCATTCTATAGGCTGCAACGCTGCCAAATATAGGCTACTAAACAACTTGGAGGCGTGTGTAGGCTATTAAGTCTAAACATTTTCAGTGGCATAATTGCTCTAAAGGCTGTAGGGTGGGACCCAAATATTACGGAGTTGTCTGGTAGTTTTGGTGTTTGCATCTTTGTACATCATTGGAAGACCTGGCATCTGAAAAGCAAAACAAAAAAGTTTTGTAAAAAAAAAAAAAAAAGAGGTAGCAAATGTATTTTCACTTACTGCAGATTCCGACTTAAATGTATTCTTTATTTTCACTTCCGTATTTTGTATAGTCCAGAAAAAGTTCGACATAAGAGTTTTATTTTGAAGCCTAAGGCCGGAAGTTAAATGCTTTATCTTGGCTGACTTCACATTGGTCAAACGTTAGATGTCAGGTTACTATATTCATAACGAAAACAGCGTTGAAAATTACTGAATCACTGTCACATTTAGCTAGTTATATATCCGAGTGTTTTGCTCACACCATGTCTAGCATACAGGTTCTCAGAGTCCTTGTTAATGAACGGCTGTCCGCGGCTGCTGACGAGATATTCGAGGCGGTTAAAAAAACCATTGCTGGGTACGAGGAAGAGATTTTGCTGTCAAAACGGGAGATCCGCCGGCAACGCAGGATGCTAGAAACGGTTTTAAAACCAGAGATAAAGATAAACAAACTAACAGGTTTGTCATTCGTTGGCATGTGTTAATTTGTTTCATTAATTGTTTGTTTTTTTGCCTTGCTTAGTAAAATGAAATGGAATCTGCACACTCGAATCACTACAACGTTAACAACATGAGCCCCGTCAACGCCCACTTCTTGGTAAAGAATTCAGGAGTGTCAGGCAAACTGAAAGTTACTGTTTACGTTCCTGTTTTTCATGTTATACGACGAGGTCGTAAATACAGTGACAGGTAAAGTCGATCAACTATAACAGCAGCTGCATTACCTGGTTCACATAAGAGCGTTGCAGCAGGCCCTTCCGGGGTAAGATGACCTGCCATTCTTTTTCATGGAGAGGACGTTACGCCAAACTCTATGAAAAAATGTAGACATTTAATCATCCTTTGCTTATCTGCAAATGAGCATACATGGTAGACCACAGTTTAAGACATTGTAGTAGGCTAATTGTTAGGTAAATTCGGCATACAAGTGATCCACCAAGTCGCACTTAGGCCTACTTTAATTAAAATTTTAACTTTTATTATTGTCTTAGGCTACATTGCTTGCTACCGCCACCAGCGGAGCATTTTTGATGGAAGAAGATTGTGGGAATAACAGGCGAACCGTTTCTCAAACTTAAATTTTAGGCTAATTGAAAGACGTGCCGATTAGTGGATTTAATCTATGCCAAATTGTAGAATGGCTCCTAATGATGTAAAGTAATACTTCATGATCGTCATAGTTTTATTAGTAATCAAGGAAACAATAAATTGTCAGATTTTTGAATGACGTTTAGTGTGACGTTCTTTCCGACCGAACGGCACGTTATGGTCATTTCCAAGCTATACTAATATTAAGAATAATAGGTATATTTAAAAGGAGTGTACTGGCAACCCCCTTCCTGTTGCAATATACTGTATGTTATTCATAAAATCCTAAAATAATTATATTTTATCCGGTCGGTTTGTTAGCCACTGTTGTAAAAAGGATTGACATTTTTTGTGGAATACTGGAATTGCTGCCTCTGCATTAGCCTAATGATAGTAGGCTAAATTTTGATATTCAAATACTTTTGATAGGCTACCCGAAATAAAATGAATTTTCGAAGCATACCTATGTAAAATTAGAACTGTTTTAGCTCCATTCAATATCATTTTGTACAGGGTCACTGTTACAACGGTTACATGGGAGCAATGCCAAACATTGATTTTTCAGCAAAAATGGCAACGTCAGGGGTCTTTTGTAAGGCTGTTCGTCCTATAATCAGTATAATGGCTGTGACCTAACATGATGAATATTTCATCTGTTGTGGTGGAACATGGCAAACAAGACTTTGTTTATAAAACATAAAAATGTGTAGGGTTCAGCTGATCCCCTGTCAAGCTATTGTAGCTATTGTGTGGATATGACTGATATGCGTTTTTGAAGATGGGTTCTGAATGATACCAGTATTTCTGGATTCAAGCTGCCAATTGCTGATATTTTGTACCGATTTTCAGGATCTTTACATTTGCCTAGAATTTCCCTAGACAACCAGTATTGATCAATTCTACAATAAATATGTAATCAGTCGTATCAGAGATGGACAACATTGACTGGCCAATCCCCAATTATTACTATTACTTTTTTCAATGATAGAGTAGAATTTAGTATCTTGTCACTATTCTGGCTTTCCTGACCTAACACAGCACCTGAAACCTAAAGCCTTATGTGGGAATTGGTCATGTGATAGGCTAAATGGGAAATGTAGGCTGGGTGCAAATTAACACACTACCACTGCACTACTACAACACTACTACTACTATGATACTACTACAGTATAAATGGAGTACCGTGTTTCTTTGTATCCACCAAAACTTTGGATTGACTGATATCAGTATCTGTACCACATCAGTAATTCACTGCTGCACATGCAGCTTATTTTATTTTATTTTCCCCATGTTGTTTCTCATTTGCATATATTGCATATGTCTATTTATTTTACTTATTTCATACTTTTTTGGTATAATTTCATATTGTACATATTTTCAGTCATTCTCTTTGTCTCAGTATGTTCTACCGCTGTTATTTTACATATGGTCATTATGCAATAATTCTTTTTTATTTTTTTATTTTCATAAAACATTTGTACTTTATATATTGTTGAAATGTTGGAACTGCCAGTTGCATTACATTTAAAGGGGAAATCTGTTTTTGTACTGCCCCATCACATAAAATGACCATAATCATAATCTGTGGGGGATTGATTGGTTTGATGATCAATACCAATGACTCAATCATTACTTGTCCAAGGGCTGAGATTTCTGGCTTTCAAAACTACTTTTCTGGCCCCTTTAATCTGTTTTGGAATAAAAACTCCCCACCCACTGGAGTTTCACCACATTTCAGCTATAAAGGCTAAAAAGCCTTGTTCTCAAACCAATAAACCACATGACAAACCAGTATTATATTCCATTATTTTACATGGTGATATACCTCTGCACTAGATGTTTCTGTTCGATCTCTGTTCTAATTGGCTAGCTTGCCCCTCTCTGTTGTGAAAATGCGAGAGAGTTCCATCAGTGGTGTTGCAATTCCTTCTGGTTCTACAGTCATAGATTATTTAATACCCCTTTAATTCTCGCCGTTTGCTATATTCCTATTGATCATGTATTTTTCTTGCTGTATCCTGTCACTATTACTGCAGGGATCGTGAAGGTTTGATCTTGTCTTCTCCTTTCCCTCAGACCAACCACAGCTCGCTCTCTCCGTCTGGGATGAGGACTTTCCCTCCGGGCAGCAGCACTGCGAGCAGGAGTGGAGCTCCAGCCTGAGCCAGGAAGACCAGGAGTCGCCACAGACTGCAAAGAGCCAGGGGGAGCTCTCCGGTAGCCAGGAAGGAGAGCAGCTCCAAGGCCTGGAAGAAGATGATACCATCAGATTCATATTCACTCCTCCATATGTGAAAAACGAGCTCGACCAACCTCAGTCCAGTTATCAAGGTCACGGCGGGGGTAAAGGTGAAGGAGATCCTCTTCCCAGCACTTCGGCAGAGCAGATGCAAACAAAGGCTGAAGGAGACGAGGGGGGATCTTCAGGCTGTTCCGCAGCTGAACATGAAGATAGCGACGATGAATGGAGGGGCAGCGGAGCATCTCAAAGCGAAGAGAGCGACAGCAACGACACCTGGAAGAAGAGCGCGGCGCCTCGTCTGCCGACGGCACCAAAACTGCGGGGGACCAAAAAGTCTAAATCCCGCATCTGTTGTAAAGTCTGCGGGAAATCCTTTCACGCCAATGTCTCTTTAGTGAATCACATGGAAATTCACCCGAAGGACGTCTGTGGGGTCTGCGGGGAACGTTTTGAGACAGAGGAGAGCTTTCAGCTGCACCTGAAAACCCACGTGAAGGCAGAGGTTTGCAACGTTTGCGGGAAGTGTTTTGGGGCATCCAGTGGTCTGGAAACACACATGAGGATCCACACGGGAGAGAAGCCGTTCAACTGCAGTGAATGCGGGAAATCCTTCAACTGTCGCCACAACATGATGCGACACATAAGGATACATACGGGGGAGAAGCCGTACCCTTGCACTGTCTGCGGCAAATGCTTCAATGACTACTCAACGTTGAAGCGACACCTGCTGGTTCATTTACACGAGAAAACCCTCTCCACGGGCAGCCCATCAACCGAAAATGAAGATGGCAACAGCGGTGAAAAGAAGGGCAAGACGTCGCCGTCGAAAAAGCAGCAGACCCGGACCATATGTGAAGTGTGCGGCAAAATGTTTCACTCTATGGTTTCTCTGGTGAACCACGCCAAAAGTCACGCTACCGACCTCTGCGGCGTTTGCGGGACGCATTTCGATTCCGAGGAAAGTTTAAAACTTCACTTGAAGACTCACAAAAACGGGAAGGTTTGCGAAGTTTGTGGCAAGTGTTTTGACAGTCAGGGGAATCTGGAAATGCACATGAGGATCCACACAGGAGAGAAGCCGTTCTTGTGCAGCGAATGTGGCAAATCCTTCAACTGTCGCCACAACATGATGCGACACATGAGGACCCACACCGGGGAGAAGCCCTACCTTTGTAACGTCTGCGGTCGATGTTTCAGCGACCACTCGACTCTGAAACAACACACCAGCACGCACACTGGGGAGAAGCCGCATCGGTGCGAGGTCTGCGGCAAAGGCTTTCATCGGAAAACATACGTGAAACTTCACATGAAGAGCCATACGGCCGAAAAATGATCAACATGTAAATGTGACGACGTGTAAATAAAGGGTTTAAATTGAAATGTTGTTTTTGAAGTTAGACGTGCCAATATGGCTTTTCTTTGTGTCTGAACTGCCAATTCATCACAGCGTTTTATGGATCCATGGCCCGGGTTAGGCTGTGATCACATAGGACACTTTTCTGAATGTGTCTACACCTTTATCCAGTTATTATCAATGGTTTGGTCGTGGTTTGGCCCATGTCTCCTACAAACTGCAGCTGGCGTTTTGGGCACGCTGCGTTTTGGGGTGCCGCCCTGGTCACTCCAAGTTGAGGCTCAAATGTAGCCGCGCTGCACATTACATCAAAGTCAAAATAGACTATCTAGGCAGAGCTCTTGGAGGAGACGATAACACTGTTGGTGCTCTTGTCTTCCTAGCAGAACGTCATGTACCACATCCTTCATTTAAGAATGGACTCATCCTCTTCGAGAATAAGCACAGCAATCACTAGCTTTCCATCGTCTATTTTTATTTTCAACAAGGCTATCCCCTTTGCTACTTCTGGTTAGCTAGCTAACAGTAGTCAAACTTTGTGTTGCCTAGCAACAATGATGTGATGCTCCTTTGAGATCTTGCACTTTCTGTTACTAGCGACGCTTAAAGCCGAGCTTTGAGCAGGAGAAAAAGCCTCCTATTTGATCACAGCCTCATATGGTACATTACATTTGCATGCAACTTTTGTTGTCCAGTGACACGACCAGAGCTTATTAAGTCACAGGCCCAGATTAAGCCCATCTCTTTGCTCAAGTTTTATTTTTATTTTGCAAGCTTTTATTGTCTTTCACTCACATTTCTATCGGCTGCTCCTCAAACCTGACTTGGAGGTGGTCAGAACTCAGAATCAAATGATTTGTAAGATAACTGTACAGGATTTGTCTTGGTGATGTTGATGAAGAGACATAGTGCCACCTTTTCTAAAGTTATATATTGCAAATATCTTAATATTTTTTTATAATTTCTCCCTTATATATATATATTTCTATATATTTGTTATATTTTATTTTAATTTTTTTTTATATTTTCAAGTCATACATATTTTCCATTAAGTGTTTCTTTGTCTCACTGTGTTCTACTGCTGTTATTTTGCACACCCTCATGTAGTTCATTTCGCCCCCACACTTTTCATTCTGTTTGTTGTTTATGCTTAATACCACCCATTTGCTATATTCTTATTTATATTCTGATTTTCTTTGCTGTATCCTATTACTATTTGCTGCTGCGACGATGCGATTCCCCCACAGGGATCATTTAAGTTCCATTGTATCTTACTAGCAGTCTAGTACAGTATACTGTATACTTACACAGGCTCGCATTGTGATAGGAGTTCTATGTAGTCTGGATGCAATGTAGTCACAATGTGCCTATGACCAATGTAAAGACATGGCGAGGATTTAAATACATTTTTTTCAGGCAAAGTGCCGATACACAACGGTTTGATCTCATCATATCAGATCTTAATGCCAGGATGTGGCAAATCCTATTGAAATGTCAAATGTAACTGAGGTCTTAAATTCAGCCAAAGAGGTTTGCAGAGCCTTAAGACTGACATTATGTTGGAAAACAAAGTGGCCCTTAAGTAGCTTATTCCAACCATTTTAATAAACCACTTTACAACAGATGCTTGAGTCCACTTTATTTTTGTCTGGGAAGGAAGGATGAGACGGCTGCAGAGTATTGGAGTCAGATGTTTCTGGCAGCCAGCAGGGGTCATAATAACCATCATACCTTCCTAGCACATAGAGATCTGCTTTGATTTAGTGTGACAACCAATATGAAAACGTGTGAATGAGGTGGTACAAATAAAACAATACTGCAGTATATGGTTACAAAGCAGACATTGAGCATCCTTATTCCATGTTAATGCTAAGTGGATTGTATTTTTAAGTAGGGTTTGACTGATACGAGTTTTTGAAAGCTGATAACAATACCGACATTTCTGGATTGAATTTGCCAGTAGTTTTGTGCCAGTATTCAATATCTCTAAATTTAACCATTCAGTATTCGGTGTTTCCCCCAGAATTGTATTCTTCTCAGGGTGGAGAAGCCTCTGAAACAGCATGGGACACTACTCTCCATTGAATCCCAGCATAATAACTGAAATATGTAAATATACTGTATACAGTATATACTTTTGTGGAATCCGATCAAATGTCTCATTAGACAGTTTAGCTTAAGGGCTTCCCATAGACAACCAGTGTAGTAGCCTATTGATCAATTAAGAAAACTGCCTCATACTGAAGGTGGACGACACTTGACTTGCTGATATCGGCAAACTGTTATATCACTCTAATTGTGTTGCTGATGGGACTCTTGACTGCTTATATTGGGCTCAGATCTGAGCTGGTGAACCGTGGGGAAACCCCGGCTTTCGCTATAATTAGATATTTGGATGCGAAGAATAAAATATAATTATTATTACTAGAATTTAGAACTGAAACACAAAGTATTTAACAATTATTTTGAATTGACCATGGGGGGTGGGGAGGGGGTAAGGATCAAAATGGTAATAGAGGGACAAACGGGGCAACCTCCAAAAAGACATCCTGGGAATGTCCTACTTGTAACACCCAAACTAAAATTATAATTTATATGCATGGAAAAGGAGAGAGCTTGGTTGACTTGCCGATGTCAAGGGATGCTTATTAGAGATGAGAGATGATAATTAGACCAAGCGACACAAATAATTTGTACATGTTTTGTGAAATCCCTGTACATGAAGTGTCAGTGGTTTACTGTCTTTTGTACTTTAATTTGTCAACATGCAAGTTTCAATAAATGCTATTTATTAATATATGGTGTCTTGTTTCAAGATTCCACCATCAGCAAACATCTTGAATGATCTATCATACAACTTTTTAAATAAATCATGCAGGTCACAGCAGAACAGAACAGAGATTAATGTGTTTGTGAAGTGTTGATGCTGAGTTCGAACGATGTTTGTTTATGTCCCACCATCATAGGACACTAAAACTCTCCATTGAAAGCCAGACTGTGTAATGACTGTAATCTGTAAGTGGCCATAGCTAGCTCCTGATATACTGGTCAATTTGAGACATTTCTTGACATATATTCTCAAAAGAGTTCCCACTGGTCATATCCCATTCTTTGTACGTACCATAGATGGAGAGACTAAAAATGTTTTTATGGCTTCCAAAAAATATCAGAAGGATAAGTTTGTCAAATACACATTAGCCAGTGCTCACTATACGAGTCACTATCATTTTGTAATGATTATTAATTTTCAGTTAATTTAAGCCAAAGATATAATGAAGGTGCATGGCATACATGGCAGAATCAGCTGGAGAAATTCACTGCTCATTTAAAACAAACAAAAACATGACAAAAACAAGTAGGAGAATTTTTAGCTGCACAATTAATGAAAAAAATAACAGCATAATAATACTGATCACTGTGCTTTGTGGTTCCTATATCATAAAAGGCTGCCGACAGCTTCCTATAAAGCTGGTATTTGGTCCTGTGTAGTCTCTGGCTTACATAAGTGCGTGCTGAAGATGTCCTTTATTTTATTCAAAGCAAATCCGTTAGCACCTGTTTTTTTTTGTTTTGTTTTTTTACTACTACTTAACATACTGTAAGTGTTAGCATGGAGCCTACTCTCAGTCAACACAGTGTAGGCCTATGCTTTTTTTTAACTGACATAAGTCTTCATGAAAGAAATTCATATATACATTATACTAAGTATTGCCAAGTATTGTAAGTAGTGTCAAAGCATAAATAATGCTGCAGCTTTTGTGAAAATATAATTGATTTGTGTTATATTGGTGTCTTGGCCTTAATAACAAAATGGACACACTTGGATAAATGGACAAATCTTTCAAAATCAAGCAACACAAAGTTAATTTGTCCTCCAGATCCATAAGTGGTGTTTTAATTAGGTTGCTAGCAATTAGCATCAATATTTTTCTCCATTAGATTTATTAGCTAACTTGGATATCATAGAATACTCAAATTTACCTACTTATAATTACCATGTGCTATGTGCACTGAACTCATAATTATGGTTTTTCTGACAGCGCTTGAAGGCACCAATAATATACACAATATAGACATTCATCACTGATCAGTCTCTGAAATGGCCACGACCTCTTTACACCGCATTTTGTGGTGGTGGCACGTAATGTGTTAAAATTACGTGGTCCCCGCACGATACGGTTACGTGAAGGAGCAACCCGGTCTCACGGCAATTCGTGAAATAATCTATTGATTCGTGTTCCTGGACACGATTTTTCAATTTTTTTCGTGCCAATCAGCACGACTTTCAAACTAATGTATTTCAATTGGAAGTGTCTTTCGTGCCTGGTGCACGTTTTTTTTCTTCTGGTAGTCGGGACTCAGGAGCACCCGTACCATAACCTTCGATTTTAATGATATCTTTAACATTTCTAAACACAAAAACACGAAAGTGTCCTTGGTAACTCAACAATACGACAGGTTAATGTTATGGCCATCCGTTTGAAATCACCTTCGATTCTGAGAAATCAAGTGTTTTTGTCAGTTTTTGACAATAGTGGAAGCAGCTACGTCATCTTACCCATGGTCCTCTGCGAAGATGCGGCCGAAGCCGTATATTCAGTATTATTA
>OMOV01105273.1:6441-19834 GCA_900312565.1 Beryx splendens | reverse complement strand
TTTAAAGTTGGATATACAAAATACTATATATCACTGATTATACTTGGAAGCATTGTAAAAGTTAAGTAGATCTTGTCATGATCTCAGACCAGGCCCTTGTATCACCTTTCTGCCCCTGTTTCCTGGTCAACCACTCCTTTCACTCCCCAGTCCTGCCACTCAGTTGAGTTTATTGCAACAACCGCTCACTTGTTCATAGGTCATACATAAACCCAAAAAATAAAATACCACACTATTCATGGGAATGTCAGCTTTTTATGGCCCAAAATTGTTTGTAGTTTCATTAGTTAACTGTCGTGGAATTCTTGGAATTCTTCAAGAAACGCAACTTGAACTGCTGTAAATTCTGTTTTATTGTACGTGCACGGGAGAAAAAGAACCAGCTCGTGGCTTTCGTGGAACCCTCTCCCCGAACACTAGCTGCCGCTTCGTATTTAAACTGGCTTGGGGGGTGGAGCTTAGAGAGGAAGTAGGATCTTACATACAACCAGCCTGCAGTGACACCTACAGGTCTGGGGGCACACAGCATATATTCTTCCACACTACACAAAAAATGGCAAAAATAAAGTAATTTAACTACTTGAGTCACTATGCAAATATGACTGTAGTTGAACTACCAGCAAACTACTGCAAAATGTAGTTAAACTGCAAGTTTAATTACATGTAGTTACTAAAAGTTAATAATAGGGGACCTTAAAAATTCAGCATTCATAACGTCAAACTGATGGCTAATATCAAAGCAACCAGTCATTTTTGATTCTGTCTGAAAATCAGCCCGAAGTGTGTTTCTCGCAATTGAGATATCACTAAAATTAGGTTATTCCAATCACTTTCTGACTTTCTGACAAGTTATTCAGTTATTGACTTTTTTGTTAATAAGTAGAAGAACTGGATTAGCATGAGCAGCAACAGCCACCATGGAAACATGAAACCAAGTCTTTATTTTTGCTGTTGTAATTGTTGCTTGATGTTCAGTGCCAGTAATAACGGTTAGTACAAACAGAGGAATACAACACGAACGATGACAGCATCTGTTCCGGCAACTGGCAAATGGGAAACACTCATCATGACTGTGATCTGTTCACCCATTATTCTGCTCTCATTTACAGTTTTCAGAAAGGTTCAAGGATTTGATCGAGGGAATCTGCAGGTTTCCGAAAGCCAAATGTAAGACATTTTCAGAACTACCTGGAATTAAATTTAAGGACAATCTGGGCTTGAAAAGCATCTGATGAAATGAACCATGTGCTGTTTGTTCACAGTCATATCACGCCCTGCAATGGACGAGGTGGTGACTTGTCTTTTTCCCAGTTTGATTCACTTACAACAGACATTTCCCTTACAGGAGAGAGAGCGGACGCCGTGCATTTTAATAGAAAACGCAACACACCTCTCAAAATTCCATGATATTCCAAGAATTCCGCGACAAGGGGGAAGCCTGAAAGTGAACTGGCTCTCGGCACAGCATCCCACTTTCACATTCACTAAGCTGTATCGGCCAGAAGCTGCACAGACGCTCAACAGTAAACACCGGGGGAAACGCGTGTTGCTGGACGGTTGACTGGAGAGAACATCGCTTCCCAAATGAACCAACTGCAAACTGAGGCTGCCGTGAAGCACCGTCTCATTGGTCGTTTTCAGCAGTTGGGCGGAACCGTTTCATCACTTACTAACCGACCAATCCACTCGTATGCTCCCGGTGAAGATGCCATCGCCATGGAGACAAAGAACACAGAGACGAGAGGGGCTGGGAGAAGGGAGGAGGAGGGTGAAGGAGGAGCTTCCTCTTAGTGCGGTTCACAGTTATTTTTAGTGGTGGGTGCTGGATGCTGAGCAGCCATGCGAGCTTAAAGAAAACATTCACTCTTGGATCCTCTTCTACGGTTATGTTCAGCCTGTGATGTTCAGCCTGTGATGTTCAGCCTGTGATGTTCAGCCTGTGATGTTCAGCCTGTGATGTTCAGCCTGTGATGTTCAGCCTGTGACGTTCAGCCTGTGACGTTCTGTGCATTCCAACAGTTATTTTTTGATGACGTGTTTTTTTAGTGTACACACTTTAACTCAACCTGACTCGTCCACTTCAACTTCAGTCAGTGGTTTCCTACATTTCCCAGAATGACCCAACGGGTGAGAATGAGGATGAGAAGCAGGACTGTGACAGAAGAGAAGTGTAACCTGGCTATTGTCTATACTCCGGTTAAGATCTCCCTCAGGTTCATCAGTTTCTATGAGCCTTTGACACTGTGTGAGTGAGTCTCCCTGTTACCATGAATAAACCAGTTAACAGAATATCCCCCCTCCCTCTTTCCACATGGAAATTTGCTTCGCCTCCCATTGACATCAATTGAAAACGACACAAAGGATGAATAAATAATAATAGTTGCACACTTTGCCTTCACGCAGAGTTCAAATCTGGCAAGCTTTCACCTGCAAATTCACACAGCCAGCCAACAGAAACACTGTGACCATGTTAACCTCGGAGGAACAAATCCAACATGGAGGAATCAATAATATTACAGACTACAGATGGTACGTTCATGGTTTTCCTGTTGTAATGTAGCCTACAGTTAACGTTAACTTGCTAACCACATAGCATAGCATCAAAGTTGATTGATAACTAGTGAGCTACTTAACCAGCTACTACACAACGAATATAGATTGATGCGAGGTTGTTCACAAAGTGTAATATATTGTAGAAACCATGGTAGCTGTATTCTACAAAGCTACAAAGCGTAACATCACATCCTTTCTTTTGTTTTTTCTGGATCAATAGACTTCTTTTTTTTTTACAACATCCATCAGCCTCCAATCTTAAGTTATCTTAATTTCTACCTTCTACAGATCTGGTATTATTTTTGGCAATTAAACATCATTGTTGTTTCAAGAAGTTAGTGTTTCTGTTTGAATTGTTTTATGCATGCTTATTGATAGTTGGGGAAAAGCCTGATTACTGAACACACATTGAAGGGGCAGCGAATGTCATGGATGACTGATGATGAATTTTATGACCAAAAAAACAACAACATGTAGGCTCGGCGCTTCTTATTCGTCCAAGACAATAACACGCGTGTGTGTTTTCACCTGTTAGTTTGTCTTTTCCTCAGCAGGATATCTCAAAAGCCGAGGAACAGATTTACATGAAATGTGGAGGACAGATCGAGGATCTGGATCACCTCTATATGTTTTTAGTCGTAACTATAAAACTAACGTAGATAGAGACTTGATTCCAAATCCTAAGCGTATGTTTGCAGGGTGACAAAATCTAACTAACATGAATGTCTTTGGGTACAATAGCAATTTGGAGAATTGTTCAGCGTTGTTTCGCCCTCTCCAAGTGCCCTCTAGCTCTTTGTGTCCTTCACCACGCCACTGTGGTAATATCACAGCATGAATCCATCTTCAGATTCCCTATCAAAACTTGATCAGCAGCGTCTGCCTGTGTTCCCAATCGCTCCGGCACAGAAAGCTGCTTCAGCAAGGAGAAATTTCATTACCACAAAGTACATTAGAGATTAGACGAGATACTACAGCGAGTGAAAAGTGCCAAATTGGAGCCTCTACAGAGAATGTCATTTGTCTTTGCGCCAGATAGATCAGCGACTGAATGCTAAATAAATTGACTTGACTAAAAGGACACTGCCAGCCATTTATCCCATCTTCTTACAAGTCCGCCATGACACATATTGTCAGGCAAGTCATGCTTTCTGCTGCGAATACATTCCTGGTTCTGCTTCCCCAAGATGAAATGCTGCTCATTAGCATAAAGCCTCAGCAACCCAAACACGTTAGTTAAAGGAAAAATCCCCCTTCAATCCTCTTCCGCTGTTAGATATCATCAAACTGTGATGTTCAGTGTGTAACAGTTTGTTCAGTGTAATAACGTTTTGGTGTGGATTTCCCCTTTCATGTGAGAAAGGCCGAGCCACAGTCAGTTGATTAGACCTGAAATATGTTTTTAAAATGTCCCTCCGTGACTTTTTCTTGCTCATTTTTCTTCTAAAATTGTGCAAGGAAATTGCTCAATTATATTCATCCCCTATAACTGACAGCTTGTTGGTGTTCTGTTATCATCCACTGGCCTTCAGAGTTCAGCAGCTGGAGCCATTGCAGGTATGCTTTGGTCAGGCTGAAGAACATGGACAGACAGACAGACCGACAGCATGGGGAAGCAGGACAGCCAACTATGTCTGCTGTTGCCTTCAACTGATCTGTCTTCATCAACAGTATGCACCAGGCATTATGCTAACGTTACTAATGGGCAACTCTAATGCGTTGGCCAAAACATTAGCAGCAGCCAGACTGATGATTGAGGACAGAGCAGCACCCTGACAGCAGCTCCTGGTGGTAACACGCAGCGTCCTGACACAGACTCAGCACCTCCGGTAACACGGTAACACACGTAGCCTCCTCTTCATCTCATAGGTCAAGACTGAGGGACACGCACGCGCCGGGGAGTCAGGTAAAATCTTGGTTGTAGGCTTTCACTATTTTATGAATAGCACCCTTGTGTGCGTTTAAGCAGGCCTGCACGAGCCTGACACCTGTGATATCGAGTAAGTACGGGTCTAACAGCCTGTGAGGTCTATCGGTGTTCACTTGTTTCTCCAGTGAACCTGACCAAATGTTGACAGGACACAACAGACTTGGACGGGGAGCTCGTGACATGGACTTGTACGGCTTCTTAAATACAGGACAGTGCCCTGGAGCGCGAGGGCAAAGGAGCGGTAACGCAGCTAAGTTCTCGCTAGCCTCACCTCTTCTTTCTGGCCGAACTGAAGCCCGAGGTCCACCAAGTGCTCCACCCGGATGAAGCCGTCAGCATCCTCGTCACACACGTCGAAAACCTCCTTGAGCTTCCTCAGAAACTGGAAGAGCCTCTCTCGGTCAGGGAAAACATTTCCTTCCATCGTCAAGTCGGCGTCGTCGGTGAGAGAGACGCGCTGCGTTGTGTTTGTTGTTTGAATCAGACGGACTCGAACAGGATCGGTTTGGCGGTCGCCATCATTCCCGTCCTCGGCCGGACCGACTGGTGCTGCTGCCGTGACATCAGCAGCATCGCTCAGCGCCGATGGAAGAGGCGCGAGGAGGTCCGGAAAATGACGAGCACTCACGAGCCAGACACGAGGGATTGCGTAATAGGACACCTGCTAATTATAGGTGCGTTACCCCACCTTCCCATTCCCTGCTGTCCACCAAGATGAAATGAAAAAGGAAAGAGGGGAATGAGCGTAATGCTTTGTTCCTCTCTCTCTTTGGTTCAACAGATATGTATCCCTCCACCATACTGTGTTCATATTAAATGAAGTTATCAAAGTGTAAAATTCTGTGTAAAGTAAGTCAGTGTTTCCTTGACCTAAAACCTTCCTGGTTTGTGAGTGAAACAAGTTGGAAAATACATTCTGCTATATTCCTGTAGAGTGACCCATTTGTAATGTTTTCTTTTAGCAGATTTCCTGCCTTTCCCTGTCTGGAACACACCTCTCTAAACTCGAAGTCCCTGCCCAGTGGGAACCTGCTGATATTCACATTCATATCACATTGGATGAGGTGGTGACTCATCTAAATTTCCCCCCAATTTGGTTCAGTTACAACAGACACTTTCCCTAACGGCTGAGAAAGAAGACACCGTTTATTTTAATAGAAAATGTATTTATTCAAGAATGATATCCACAGTCACATCACTGTACAAAACATAAAACCATCATGTCCCTGCATTGGAAACAATCATTCATCCAACCTACAACTTTAAAAAAAAAAAACTGGATTTCACTTCTAAACCCAATTTAACTGCAACCTGATAAAAACAAATTGAGGTCGGCCTCAGCTTGAGTTTGCACTCGTCTGCTGTTCACTTGACTTGTAGTTCTCTCCAAGAAGATATTCATTTAAAAAAATTCCACCCGTTCCTTTCAATGTGGAAATCTTTTGTGCAAAGCGATGACTTCTCCAGAAGAAGAATGGAATTCATAATAGCACAGATAAGATGACGTACTGGTCCTCAGTCCAGCTGTGGGGCTGGAGGACAAGTGGAGGGAACTTGGTAATAACTTTCATTAGATAAAAAGGCAATAACTGAACACATATTAAAAGGTGCTGTGTAGCATTTCTCAAAATGAAGACCCCAACAGAGGATGTTGTAACGTGTCCCTCCTCCCCGTCCCCAGCATTGTTTTGAAGAGCCAGTGTGCGTTCTGACCAGGTGAGCTAACGTCAGATTGTTAAGTCGCAGTTTGAATCGTGGAGCTGGAATAAAGATGTGGATTACTTGTGAAGTAAAAGAACGGTGGTATCTCCCGTTTTTGGCATTTTTGTTTGCTCTGGGAGAACAGCGCCCTCTTCCTGTTTTGTGCGGTAAAGCAATCAAGCAGATTTCCCGCCACAACACAACGGAGTGTAGAGGTCGGTGGAGGCTGCCACTCTTCTCAGCGATGGTGTCCTTTGTTTACAGTAATTATACTAGTCGAAATAAATGTGGTAATAGCGTAATGTTAAAATACTACACGCAGCAACTTTAATTTGTGTGTGCCTCAACTAGCTGGTGATTTTAAACCCCCCTTGCCAAAACAAGCAGGTGTCCGCTGTTTTAAATGACCAGCCTTGGTTCCAGCAGGGAGTCCCAACGCTCCGTCACCTACGGGAGGAAAACAAAGACGCAATTACATCTCAATTAGCATGGATATTACAGCAAACACCCCCTGCGGCAGCCAAATGGCAACAACTACTACATTCTGCACATGCAGCCATTTTTTAAACCCCCCACCTTTCTCCTATCTGCCTGAACAATTAAACAGAGGGGATCACTGGGTGAATAGGCTCACTCAAAAGTGGAGGGAAAGGGGTTAAAACCTGGGCTCAAGCACAAAAGAAAGGCTTTGGCTTTAACTGCTACTGCTGACTGCTACTGTCAGTGCAAGTGTTGTCTGTTGGAGATGAAGCCAGTCGCACAGCCAGGGACCCAAACACAGCTCGACCATCATGCAGACCAGTGGTCACTTTTAATAAGGTACATGTAAAATAGAGTGCACCAGACTCATCAGTTCATCTTTGCTATTCCTATGATCTTAGCCAGTTCAGTCTTGGTTCATGAACAAGTCTCTTTAAAAGGTGCTTTTGTGTTCATCATTCTGAAACAGGGACTTATTTGATATAGATGTTTATTGCACAACCACGATACGATGTAATGAATAAAAATTCAATGCCAACAAAGTCTGACTGTGCAGAATTATGTTTATTTCCCAGCCACCAATCTTTCTAGCGATGACGTTGTCTTGCTAGAACGTAAACAATTTAAAAATGTCATTACAAAGTGCAAATAATATGATTTGGATGGAGAGCTTGTGAAATTGTGATGGTCAAGTGTCTCATTTGTGATTACTACAGTAGAAGAAAATAGAGCTAATACCACCATTCATTTTTCTGTCCCATGATATTGTCACATTTCTGTATTGCGATATATTTCATTTTGATATCTTGTCCCATCACCTGTTACAGTCTCTTCCGACGCTAAATAAATGATTGGATATCACCCAGAGGCAGTGAATCAGAGCGCAGCAGTAGTACCTGGAGAGGTAGAAACCCCCTCAGGGACCCCTGGAGAGCCTTGGATCCCACTTTCAGACCTACTGTTTTCAGGGCCATTAAAGGATAAGTTTGGCCATTTTGGACCTCTAAATAACTTGTCTCTTACATACCCGTAGTATTTGGACCCACAGATAATTGACAAACCCCATTTGGACTGCTTGTTAGCAGCATGAGGCAGCAGAGCTCGTCGTTTCAACCATCAGCTGACTCTGGAGTCCGTATTGTCTGCGGGTCCGAGTACTGCAGGTATGAAAGAGACAAACATCCTTTGATGTTAAGTTGTAGCCATGTCTTACCTGGGAGCCTCGGGACACAGCGTACTCCACTCTCTCTGAGCCGTCCGGGTTCTGATAGACGAGGTCGAACTTACCAGGCTCTGCTGGAGCTGAGGGAGATGCAGCAACATGGACGCAACATGTTAGAGTACAAATTTAAACGGCATGGTCCGAGCCAGAGTCTAGGAAACTAATGTGGTTGACAACTTGAAATCAGCGATGAGGAGGCCGGTTTGTTCTGTCTGGAGTCCACCTCTCTAAATTCCATGACCGGGGGAAGCCTGCATAAAAGCTCAAACTTTGAGCAGAATATAACTGGGGCAAAATGACCATTTCCCTGCTTGCTAGAGAGATCTGCCTCGCTATGCAACAGAAACAAGGTCTACCAGTGAAAAGGGTCTAGGAAAGATGTGCATGCATCCGTAAGTAAGCAGTCATGGGGTTGTTGTGTCGTACTGGGATGTGTTGATCATGAGTTCTCCTCTGTCTGTTAACAAGAAGAGGTACAAACAGATATGGCTGCACTTCGGTTGACAGATTGCCCACGGCCCAAAGACTCGGCTGCTAAACAGCGTTGCATTCACTTGCTATTTTGTCAGGAAATCAAAGCTGGAAGACAAATGCTAAAGAAACAAACTGTTATGGAGACTGCAGCTTTGCAAGTTGGAGAATTGTTCAGTGTTTGGGAGGTGTGCACTCTACCAAGTGCCCTCTAGTTACATATAAGTTCACAGAGTGGCCCTTTCAGACCAGGGCAAGTAGAAGTTAGAGATGCAGTAAGTCAGGTGTTTACTGGCCCCATAGCACAAAGTGACCATAATATATCAGACGTTTCTGTTGGATCTCCGCTCTTATTAGCTAGTTTACTCTTGTCTCTATTGTCAAAATGTGACTTTATTACTTATGTTAATTACAGGTTAGTCTAAGGTGTGCCACCGACCTGTTAGTTGCTGCAATTCCAACTGGGCGCCAATAGAGGTCAGTAAAAGTCACAGAATACTAACCCCCTTTAAAGGGCAAGTTTTACTTCTGTGTCAAAGATGCATTTATGGTTTGCACTGGTGATTCTGATGAGACATTTCCACCAAGCTAATGCAGCATCTAGGTAGTAGGCACATTTCTAAAGTAGTGGATCATTCAAAAAAAAATGGCATTTGTTTCCTCACTGCCATGAACTGGCCATGTTTTACCCCAGAAACATCCATACTGAGTACTAAAACTAATCCTCTACAGCACACGCCGTGGAACCACCTATCAGACTGTGGTTGTATCCTCTGTATCTGTCTGATCTCATGATGACACGGGCAAAATGTTTCATCAACTGTCTCGTTTTAGGATTAGAAACAGAGTGAAATGAACCGTACCTTGAAAAGTGTTAAGTAATTCCAGCTCGATCTGTTTGGTGGTCGGGTCAAAGCTCACAATCTTCCCCTCCTGAAATGCAGAGCAATGTGGTGAGCTAACATCCTTCACCAACAACACGTCACACACACTAAGATCCCATCCTTCTCCAGACCTTACTTTCTTTTGATTTGATTTGAAGATACTGGTTGGTGTTCAGTATGATTTCAGTCATCTTGCCTCTACTGCCAGATCACTCTATACATGAAGATTATTCTTCATAGCAGCAAATATGCACAATATGTGAGATGTCAGGGGTCTAAACCTGAAAAGGCTTTCCAGACCCGTGTAGAAACCCTGCTGACAGAACTGACTCATCTTCAAGCCTCATCAAGCCTGAAGCAGCATTCAAGATTCAAGATCGCTATACTGAAAATAACTGAGGGTTCACACCATCAGCAACTCAAGACCAATCATTTTAGATTATTTTAGATTATTGCAGCACAAATCCAGATTAGCTGCAATTTGACTCACCTTATACTCCGATACCTCTGGTGTATAGTTTTCAGTCAGCTCCAGCAGCTGTGAGCGCACACACACACACACAGAGAGAGAGAAAAGGGTGTTAGCAGAAGAGCTGACAGCCAGACAGCTGGTACATGCTGTGACGCTCAGTCTCTCATTTCCACAATAGACTCTGCGCTAATTGGTTCAATTCTACTGCTTTTCCCTCTTCCTTTAGCGTTGGCACACCTATAGGGAGCTGGAGAGATGGAAGTCAAATCACAGATGGCTGAAAACAGCCTGTGATGATGTGAAATTGTTAAAGGAAAGATCCAGTCCTAGTAACAGGTTTACGTCCCTTCTCTGGGGGGTTTCGAAAGCCACCTGGGAAACGTAGGGATTAGGGAATCAGAGACACGACATCAGGCTTACCTTAAAGGCAATCTTCTGCCCCACCTGAGGAGGGGCGGCTAGCAGCGGCATGGAGCTGTAGTTCCGTCTGGGGGCAGTTTCAGCTCCGTTCTACATACAGGCACACGGAGGAAGCCAACAGATTACTGAAACTGGGGTTATTTCACATGTATGATCACAGATATGCAATACAGTGACTGTGTTTACATTTACACAAAAAATGTGATTTTAATGCAGTTAAGACACTGATGCAAGTCAGGATCCAGGTAAAGGCCGTGCTCCAGATGTTAGTGTGATTATCCTCTTTGTCAGAATTAAGTGCACAGTAACATACAATTTGGGTGATTTTCATGATTTCACTGGAGCTGAAAGATAAAATAACCTAATTGCCATTATTTGACAGAATATTGCAATCGTGAGTTTAAGTTTTTCTTGTCATAATTTTTGTTAGAACTCAAATCTTTGGTGAAGCCTGACACCTAATGGTGAAAAGAAGGGTACTGAACTGGCCGTCTGCTATCGGCTGGTCTTTGGTGCCAGGTGATGTCACCCTCTATGAGTACAACAGGTGGTGAAATCACCTGGTACCAAAGACCGGCCAATAGCAGACAGCCAGTTCAGTACCCTACTTTTCACCATTAGGTGTCAGGCTTCATCGAAGTTTTGGATTTGGGGTTTAGTTACTCTTTAAAGAAAGGTGATTTTGCTGAAAAGTTTTTGAGTATAATGAAAGGATTTCAGCAATACTGTATTTCAGGGACCAAAGATTACTCGGAGCTCTAAAACACATTGTTTTACAGTTTGGACGCCCCTCTCTCTCTCTCAATTAATTGTAGCATCTGTGATTTGGAAATTGCACAAGTTCATATTGTAATTTCTATTAATTGTTCAGCTCTAGTTTCACTTTAACTGAAGGTTTATGGTTTTAGAACATTCTCCAACCCCTCTGGCTTATGAAACCCTTTCAGACCCCGTTGCACAGGGTCAAAAACGCTTTGCCATCAAGTAAAGGTGCTAAAAAAAAAGCAAGACAGACCTGGATGACCACAGACTTGTTGCACAGTGAATCATTCTGGTAGGACGGCTGCTCGGCCCACCGCCCCCCATCATGTCTGAACTGGAAGTCCCCACTTTGCCCTCTGCCGCGCCCTCTATCTTCACCCCTACCCCTCTCTCTGGGACCGTTTCCCCGACCGCGCCCTCGCCGAGGCGCCAGACTCCCAAACACCGGCCGCCGGATCATCATCTTGATCTCCTCCTCACTGTCACTGGACGTTTCAGGCCGTTCCACCGCTTTCGTAGCAGGAGGCGCTGCCGCACTAGCCGGCTGTTTCTGTGCGGGTTGAGGAGCCGGCTGAGATTTTGAGGTGGGGCAGTTATCGTTTGTTCCCCCTTTGGGAGTTGTGGAGGTGCTAGGTTTAGTGGAAGGTGTGTTTTTGGATAGTGCCTTGCTAGGCGCCTCATCAGAGAAAGAGTCTGTATCTGATGAGGATGAGGAGGGTGGAGGGTGTGGTTTCACAGGGGGGAGTTTGGCGTTTGGGGGTGCCTTGGCGGGGGCAGGGGTGGAGGAGGGAATTTTGGGTGCCGGTTTTGCGGAAGGTGGTTTTTGCTGCTCCTCCTCGCTGCTGCTGTCACTGGAATCTGACGAGGAGTCATTTTGTGTTTTTGTTTTAGCTGCTGGAGGCTTCTTAGTGCTTCTGGCAGGCTGCTCTACACTGGTTGGGGCTTTTTTGGTGGAGGCGGTTGGTTTGGGGGTGGCGGTTGGTTTGGGGGTGGCAGTGGGGCCTCTGTCCTCTGCCCCCTTCCCTTTCTTCTTCTCTTTTTGCTTTCTTTGTGAGTCCTTTCTCTGCTCACTGCCTGACGCCCGCTTAGAGTCCTTCTCTGGGCACTCCTCGCTCTTCTTCTTCCTCTTTTTTTTCTTCCATTCCAAGCTCACTCCGTTTTCAGCCGGTTCATCCTCCCCGGTGTGTCTCTGTCTCTTCCTGGAGTTGTCGCTGAATGCATCGGGATGGCTGCCTTGCCCGTTCACCTGGGCCAGACTGTCCACCTTCACCCTGGCAAATGAGGCACAGGAAAGAATATAACCAGCCCTTGCAGCCCTTTTACATTGCTCAAGAATTATTCAGGTACGAGACAGAAGGTTCTTGTTGATTTAGTGTGCTCTTTGTGTTCATAGCTCAGTTCCTTGTATGTGCTACATCCACTGCACCCCCCATTATGTTCTTTTATGGTGAGAGTCACACCAAACTCTATTCAAAAATCTGCCAAGTTCATGTGTTTGTGCTCATAAGTAAACATACATACCTGGTAGAACGTGACTTAAGACTTCTTAGGTTCCACACTTCAGTTTAGCTTAAATTCAATACAACAAGCAGCACGTACTTAAATAAATAAACTGTTCCAAACGAACCTGATGCTGTCGTTGTCCCGCACCACATAGATGCTCTCTGTGTGCGGCAGGTAGCAGTCCTCTATGAACAGGTTGAGGAGGTTCCTGCGGCTGAAGTCAAACTTCTCTCTGATGATGCTCTCCAGGTCCGCCACCACGCGGCATCGGTTCAGATCCACGAGCAGCCAGCACATGCGGCTGCCCGCGACAGAAGGCGGCGGGTAGTCAAAGTACAGCCGCACGCGGATGGAGTTGCTGGTGGGGGCAGCCATTACCGCGACAACACCAAAACAACAGCGTGGTTGTTCGTCCAGTGTGGCGCTTAAGTCAGCTCACCCACAATGCTGCCCCCTGTTGATGCGGAGGCGGGGCTCTGGTCACCGCAACAACAGTGAAGCAAGTACTGAGTGTAGCACAGCACGCTAATTACGAACAGGGTACCTCGGCATGTCATGAAAGCTATACACGTCCATCTTTGATGAGACAGTAGTGCTGAATCCACATGTCCACCCTCCGGACTTGTAGCAGTCGCGGACTTCACTCGTACGTACTGTGACGTGTTCAACGTCATCACGTCAAGTCTGCGAGGGCGCGAGACTGCAAGGATATAACCCGCTGATAGACAGGCCACTGGAAAGCCAGGTCAGGGTTAAACAAGGAAAATGTTTGTTAAAATTTTTAATGTGGTTTACCAGGGAATCAATCACCTATCTGCCACCAGGATAACAAAAAAAAAAAGAAAAAATGCAATGAAATATGTTTGAAGAGTTTCATGGCGTTTCTCTGTTCCCCCGTCGTCACGTTTGCCGATCCCGACGCATCCCGACGGGTGCTCGGCCTTCTTCGAAACGAAAGAGAGAATAGTCATGTAGATTCCGTGCCTATCTATTCA
>OMOV01105261.1:0-10957 GCA_900312565.1 Beryx splendens | reverse complement strand
ATTCTCGTTCTCAGTCCGGGCTCCATTGCTTTGACTGGGCCAGTGCTTCTCCAGATATAGGGGTAATAGGGGTCGCAGAGATTGCAGAGACAGATAGGCAGGCACAGTGTTTTAGTGTTTTCTCACTGCAATGGCATGCAGGGGGTGGGGGGGTGGTGGGTGTGTGTGTGTCTGTGTGTCTGTGTGTGAGTGTCTGTTTGTAGGAGTGTCTAGTAATTGAGGCTCTGTGATGGTCATCATACTGGAATATGATCATGTAATTATCCATTAGGGTTCAGCTGATACATGTTTTTCAATGCTGATACCCGTACCTATATTTTTGTATTGAAGCCAACAACCAATATTTTGTGCTAATATTCAGTATATTCAAATTTGACCATTTTCATGCCAAAAAGAAGAATGATTCCTTTATTTCCTCTACAATTTTATTCCTGTCAGGGTGGAAAAGCCTCATCAGGGGACACCGAAACTCTCCACTGAAACACAATACGGAACGAATTTACAAAAAACATTACTGAAAAATGAAATGAATAAATAAAACAGCCAAAGAAAACAACAAGCATCACAGACTGTTCTTATGTTGCTGTGGTCAGGGAGGAACCTCCATCACGTCAGAGGCGTTCGACATGACAATTTCCGATATTTAATAAAATGCCAATATCGGCACATCAGTAATTAAACACATTTGTAAAGCCCTACACATTCACCCAACACACCTAATCCTTTAAGACAAGCATCCCAGGGATCTTCGTCTTCCTCAGCACAGTGTAACTAAGCTTTTTTTGAATGACGCCTTCCTTGCTTTTTCCTTTTCTATATGTCTGAATAATGGATGAAAACTTTCCTTGACCCATGACCATGGCTGTGTGTGTGTGTGCAACATCTTCATTTGTCAGCGTTGCTTAATTAGGGGGACACATGGCGCTGAGCACAAACCGGTCTTTGACAAGCCGTTCGCCTCTATAATGGGCTTGTTAATCATTCATACCGTTCCATGCACCTCCCATCATGCTTAAAGCTCTATAACCCCTCGCCATGCTCTCCTGTCCTATGGTTACATGGACTGACCTCCTGTGCACAGGATGTGTGCAGGATGTAATGTAGCTTGTCCTGGCAGAAGGACCGTTGAGGATGCAATGAAGCTTGATCGAAATCTGCTGCGAATCATGAACGACCTGCAAAGCCGTGCAAGTCGTGTTGCAGTGGTAGGGAGGGGAATCATTAAACGACTAGTCAGCTTATCACTGGTCGATGCTAGTTGAGGTTAACAATACTAGTCAGTTTGTACCCTAAATTTAACCTGTATGCTGTGTTGTCAGAGAAAAATTCATCAGTATAAATTAAAATGTGCAACTCATATTGTATATTTATTAAACTTGCTGGAGGAAAATATTAGGTCATTGGTCGGCTGATTTGTACAAGGGGTTATGTGTTTTTTTTTTAACACAAGTATCTTAAATCAGGACTGAATTTGGCATCATTCTATTATCTACACTATTCTGTTAGTCGCTTACGTTCAGGTTCAAAACAGTGAAAGTACTGGAGGTTCCCATCCCTAATATGTTTTTTTTTTTAAAGCAGCTGCTTCAGGTACTCATGGATGTGAAGATGTGCTTACCGTAGATCTTAAAAGCGTAGTAGGCCTTCAGGTCGCGCGGGGCCATCTCACTCAGGACTGAAAACATGTCCAGGAAGTCGTCCAGTGTCATGTTTCCCTCGCCATCCTCAGAGAAAACCTCAGCGATCCTCTGACGGAACGGGTTGTCCTGGACAGCACGGAAACCACCACAACTGTGACAGCCTGACAAGTCTGAGCAGCTCATCATGAGCAGAATTGATAGTTGTATAGTTAGGGATTGAGCGTATGGCTCTTAGGTTGCATTCTGGCTTATGTTTTTATGTGTTTTCATTTCATTTATGCATCACGTTGTTGTCTAATTTGTGTCTTACTGCGTGGGGAAAGCAGAGTGTAGCAACTGCTTCATGTAGTGGCTAACGGGAATCCAAATAAACTATAAAAGTGTCCCAATTTGGACGATTATACAGCATAATATTGACAGTCACTCTCCCTTTCCCAGCGGACGTCAGTGTTAACACACGTGTTTACCTTACTGTCACTGTGCAAAGAGGCACATAATTGACCCAATCCCACCAAGTGTGCCCTGTGCGACCCACCAGCTTTCTTCCAAGTTTAAAGGAGTCAGGTAACATATAACCTTTCAAAGACTTCTGTCGATTAGTTTGCCATTAATTATGGATCGGCAACACAGGGAGAGCGGGTCTGCAGGGTGTGTGTGGGCCAGCGGGTCTACCTTCAGCTCTGGCATGCTGCCAATCAGCTCATATGGTAACTTCACATCTGGCTGGCTGGTGTAGTCAAGAGGAACGAGCTGCGGTGCCAAATCCCGATAGCGGTAGAACAGTCTAGGTTAGGAAAGGTGTAAAAAATTTACTTTCAGTATTCAATTACAAGATATATTCTATATTATTGTTTATTTAAGAGAGGGAGTCAACTAACCCCCTAAATTAGAAAACTGTCACTACTCAACTGCAGTCCCAATTAGGGAAAAATGAGATAAATCGCCACCGGTGAAGTTCTCAAATGCAAGCCATTGATCTCATTATCATTTAATCTCAATAGTACCCTAACCCACAGTCAGTTTGGTCTCCCAGTACTCATAATTTACAATTACATTCAGTATTTCATGGTGCAGAACAGAACACATTTCAGGCAGGTGCGTTGCAAGAATGTGTGTGAGTAAGAATTATTGAGAAATAATAAGATTTAGTCCAATTTTATTATCTATTTAAACAAAATAATGATCTCACCTGAGGATTTCTTTTCTTGTAAAATATGTACAATCCTGCAAATACAATCAGATCATGGTAACAATGTGCAATTTACAGTATGTCATAAAATACAATCGGATACAATTGTTATTTATTTTCTTAGCAAATAGATGAGCCATTAAGAGACGTTTAACAAGTGTGTCAGTGCCTCTGTTGTGTATTTAACCACAAATGTAGGGAGTTTTGTGAAAGAGAAGCAAGTGAAGCAGTTTCAGCAAGCCGGATTCTCTTTTGAGAACAACAGCGAACAAAGTTGAGCAAAGTGAAAGTTAAAAGGGAGTGACACTGACCTGGTAGGCATCTAGCTGCTGTGCTGTGAAGATGGTCTGTTTATTCCCCATGTCTGAGCACACAGACAACAAGCCTCAGGTCCATCGCTGCTCCAGCATCAAATGCTTTTGAGGGCCGGTGGATATGTCAGATATGAAATACTGGGACAAAAGGAGGCCAGAGCCAAAGAGGAGATCAGGTGTCGGGCTGCCACGGGGCCCTTTGGTTCCCCATTATAATGGCAGCATTTCATCGTTTTCTCCAATGTGAATAGCAGCCCCTTTGACAATGAACAAGGGCTGCCGTCCAGCATCATGCCAAGTGGTATCAACCCCCTTAGTGCCACTCTATGGCCAACGCCTCGCTCGCTGCTCAGGTTACACTCTTTAGAGCCGGGGTTTTGTAGTGGGCAAATAGACTTTTTGATGGGAGACAGGCATTGTATTAGCTGAGAACTTGCTTGTTGGATATTTACCTGGTTATTGGTCAGATAGATAATACTGTTATTTGCAAATGGCTTCACTAGCAGCACATGCAGAACAACCAGTACTGACAACCATGCTTTGAAGCACCAACATAAACTATGCCACATGAATGCACCAACAATTATGGTACTGACATTCCAAGTTTACATACATTATGTACTTTACAACTCTTTTTCTCCAGGCTATTATATCTGGCAATCAAGATGTGTCAGGAGCATAACAGAACAAACCGGTTATATCATGAAACCACCAACATAAAATATGCTTCCTTTAGTTTACCTCTAAAAAAAAATGTTCCCTTATCTTCAGCCATCCCATGACTTCTTTCCAGGAAGCAAGAGGGACATTACTGCGACATTCCTACTCTTTCAAAGGTTTGCATCCATTCTTTCTTTACCGTAGTCAATGCTCTTCATGCATGAGGACTACTTGTAGAATAGTATTATAAAGGTGATTGCACTTTTCCCAGCAGGACCCCTTACACAGAGGAACGCCTGAAGAACGCATGCTTGTAATGTAGGCTCTAATTCTGTATCTTTTGAATCACTTCTTAAAATGCACTTCTGTAGACTTGCTTCCATGTAATATTGTTGAGTTTACCTTTTGGTAAATCTTTTTATTGTCTTTTGAATGCATTTTCCAGTTTTTAGTTCCTTTTATATCGTATATTTTATTCTTTTTAAGCCTTTTTGGCCCATAAATGCTACATAATTATCATTATCATTATTGTAATTATTACTATTAAATGCAGAATATTCGTTAATGTATTGACATGACTGAATTGCCATTTTTTCCTCTGAAAATGAAGTTTGAATCTCAATTTCTGTGTCTTTGGTATATTTTCTTAATGTCTATATGAGACCAAAACATTTTCTTCCTTTCTGTAGCTGAGCCGGTCATATAGGGACTTATTATGGAAGAGATGCCAGCCAGCTCCGAGGAGTTGACTGAGATGGTGGACTTGGAGAATAAGGCTGAACAGGAAACCCTGACAGGCCGGGAAACACCACAGAACTCAGGTCACAAATCGTCGCCCCAGAATCCATCCAAAATCAAAGCTTTTCTCAGGAGAAATGCTTTTATTGTTCTCACTCTGGCTTCTGTTGTACTAGGTAAGTGATTTTTATGAAATGCTGTGAGTGCACTTTATTCTCTTTAACTCCTTTAACTCCTACATTTGTGTCTACTAATTTCTATGTCTATGCACATTTCTATAAGTCTAAGTTTAATGACGCATCATAGGAGAGGAACAAGATGAACAAAGTCAGTTGACCCAACCCAGTTGAATGAAGTTAAATACTATTTCAATAATGGTTTTTTTTCAGTTCAATTTTTGTTTTCAGTGTCAATATCCTGTTTTTTCCCCAATTCCAAATACAATGGCAACTTGCCCCCCCATGCTACAGTCACTGTTCTGGCTCCATATCACATGGGGGAAAAACCCTCATGATAACTGAAAAGGGGACAAAATCCTAAATAAGGCAATTGTCTATGTATAGGCTATGTTCTGTTTATATATCTATATCTAATTTAAGAACCAAAAAAAGGAAAATCCGCACTCTCAAAAAAAGATATCTTGATTGATTTGCCAAGCCGTACATTTTTTATTTGAAACATGTCAAATAAATCAATCAAGATATTTCTTGAAGAGTGCGGATTTCACTTTTTTTGGTTCTTGAAGTCGACACACCTTGTTTTACGTCCATTGTCTTACCCAGCATATGGACTTTCTTATTAATTTGTCTATCTCTGTCTATGAATTTTCTACATCTACTGTATGTCTATGTGTATTTCTATGTCTGTGTATATTATTGTATCATCTAGAATGTCATTGTGTGGTGTAGCATTAAGATTTCCCTTCACTGGAACTAAGGAGCCGAGCCTGAACCATGAAAAACAGCCTCATTACTCCTCCACCAAACTCCTCTACCAAGCATGATATTTATTCGGGCAGGCAGCCCAGGCATCCGCCACACCCAGACACCAGACTGCTAGATGTGAGCAGAGTAGAGTCAGAGTGTTTGTGTTGCGCTATACAAGAATCTCCTAGAACGTATATCGTCATCTGTCCCTCAATACTTTGTATTCAGTGTCAACATGCAGATCTAATTTTAATGTTTAATTACAAATAGCCTTTTCAGCTTTTACAGGAGAACATTCTCACAGATTTAGAAGGTTATGAACAACATGGAGCTTTTACAATGATCTTTGACCCAAATAGGCCTACTTTGAATTAATCTCTGTAGAAATTTCATAATCCTGATCCTCCTTTTCTCTACCACTACCTCCTTTAATTCCAGACATAGCATTGTGCCAAGTTGCTACTGACCACTAACTAATACTATTTGGATATCCTCTACTTTGCATTAAAGATACTGTGCTTGATTTTATATACCTGTCGCCAGTGGGTGTGGCTGAAATGGCAGAATCTACTAATTAGAGGGGGTGTCCGCATACTTATAGCCATGTAGTGTATGTGTATTTCTATTTCCATGTCTATGTATATTTCTATGTCTATGTATTGTATATTGCATTGCAGATACAACCACAAAGACATATTTCAAGTACCTGTTTTCTATTAGCAGCAGTATTTAGTTAATGTCACTTTTCATGTAGTATGTTCTGAAGCAGTAACTTTCTGTTTTGGCTAGACTGCAGTTCAGCAGTTTGGCAGGATAAACCGGCTAGACTATTTCTTAGCTACACTTGTGTGTCCCTCCGTGTGAATGTTTTTCTCCAAGGGTTTGGCCTGGGCTTTGCTCTGCGCTCCAGTAACATGACGGCCAGGGACATTAAATATTTCTCCTTTCCTGGAGAGCTGCTGATCAGAATGCTGCAGATGTTGGTGCTGCCTCTCATTGTCTCCAGTTTGGTTACAGGTTAGCCACAAATGGAAATGTACTCATATTGGGAGGAAATTACCACACATATGTCATTTGGTGGACTTTATGTACAGTAAAGCACCGTACAGCACCATGAGTGCACACATTTTTAGCCTGGGAGGCCCGAGTGGGAATCACAGCCATAAACTGACTCTACCCATTGTGCTATACTGTATAGGACCAAGGGTTATTATAGTTTTGGATTTTTCATTAGTTTTCATTTTTATATAGTTTTTGGTCACACAATCACAAACACTGTCAGTTTTACATGCTGTACAAATTGTTGCATTCATCCGTTACATCCTCACTTTACTTCCAGGTATGTCATCTCTGGACAGCAGAACTTCAGGGAAAATATGGCTCCGGGCCATTAGTTATTACATTGGGACCACCGTCATCGCTGTCTTCACCGGCATCGTCCTGGTGGTTCTTATCCAGCCGGGGAAAAGCAGCAGAGACGCCTCGTTGTCCTCTGCTGGTAACGTGGAGGCTCCACCGACTCTGGACTCCTTTCTGGATCTGATCAGGTGTGTATCAAACGCTTTCAAGGACCCTGTAGAGTCTTCCTGAGGCAATTTTCCTCTATAAAATTTAGAGGCGTTGTATAATGGCATATTAAGGCATTTAAACATCTGTCTTTTTGCTTTGTAGAAACATGTTCCCTTCAAATTTGGTGAAAGCTTGTTTCCAGCAGGTAAGATCTGCCTTTGTTGTGTTTCCTTTTTGTCTTTTTCCACTGTGTTGTGCTCAGATATGTGAACTATTAACATTTGCGTCTATCTTTTGTCCAGTATAAAACAGTTTATTCCAAGAGTGATTCAGTGGCAAAGCGTCTTGGTGTGGGCACTGACACCAGTGAGGTCACTGCATCACCCAACGGCACCAATGGGACCCTCAGAGATGACATGGTGCCGATGCCAGGCTCTTCAGAAGGGGTCAATATCTTGGGTCTGGTGGTGTTCGCCGGCAGCTTTGGCATCACTCTGGGCCGCATGGGGACTCAGGGAAAACCACTGAGGGATTTCTTTGACTGCCTGAATGAAGTCATTATGCGTATGGTCACAATTGTCATCTGGTAAGAAGCTAACATCAAATTATGAAGAAGATAAATTGATTATTATTGTCTTCTTCTTCTTGTTATCTGTCCAGGGACTACAGATGAGTGGTAGCCAACGCTGGTGCTTTCACAGCCATGTATTGTTTTTATAATTCACTTGTTTTTTTAATTCAATCACCTGAACAGATTCATAGTCTTCTTTGTTTTTAAGTCATGATATTATTACTCTGCTTCTATGTTTCATCTCTGTGCAGCTAAACCACACTAAACTAAACTAAACTAGTAAACAAATACTAACAGTAACAAGATGCATCATCCCTCCAAGTTTCATTGAAATCCGACTAGTGGAGTAGCACTCATGGCCTTTCAAAGTTTGAAATTTTGACCTTTAACTATAGCACCCCCATCAGGCCAATCAGTGTATTTTTTTTAAATGTCATAACACAGTGACAAAACACATTGTCCCTCCAAGTTTTATCAACATCAGATGATTAGTCTATGAGATATCACATTTTGAGTTTTAAATTTTGACCTTTAATTATAGCACCCCCATTTGACCAATCAGTGTAATCTTTTAGGGGAACACAGTGCAAAGATACATAATTCCTCTAAATTTCATCAAAATCAGACCAGTGGTGTGAGATATCACCAGAAATATAACGTTTGACACATGGACACTTTATGAATTATGCTTAACTCTTTTGCTAGCTGTGCATTCTCATGAGAAAACACAAAGTCATGAACATACAAGATACAGGCCCTTCACAGCTAATACTCCTTGTCTCCCCCTACAGTTTGTCTCTGTCATTACAGCCCCTCTGCTGTATCTCATCTGTATCCCACAGGTATTCCCCAGTGGGAATCATCTTCCTGATCGCGGGGCAGATTGTGGCGATGAGAGCGATCGGGGAGGTTGGTCGCCAGCTGGCCATGTACATCCTCTGTGTGCTCGCCGGCCTGATAGTCCACAGCTTCTTCACCCTTCCCCTCTTCTACATCATTGTCATGCGTAAGAATCCCTACAGGTTCATGGCTGGTCTGAGCCAGGCCCTCGTCACTGCCTTCGGGACCTCATCCAGGTGAGCTGGAGAGTTTATGTCAGATGTTGCACACTGCAGAAGCTTGAATAAAGATGATGTGACAGGTTATTCATGCTGTATGCATGTAGACATGCTGTAGAGTTGCTAACAAGCGATCTTAAGGTCATGATCAGACTTTCCCCCCCCTGCTAATACAGTGCAGCTAACAGAGATAACAACAGCTCAAAGGAGCTTTACATCCAGGTTACATCATGGTTGTTGCTATGCAACACAAAGTCTCATCCAAAATCTGAGGTGGTGCACATTTGGGAGAGATGCGTGCCTGAACCACTTAAATCAAAACCATTTAAAATAACTGGAAAAAAGAAGCGCAGGTTCAAAAAAGCATCCTGTGTGATCACAGCCTATAACTCGTAACACCAAAGTATGAGTTGAAGTGCTTTTTGAAAACTGGAAAGACTCACAGTTCATAATAAATCAGCTTCTTATATACTTTAATATTTACTTTGAACTTACTTGACTTTATATTATTTTCTTTTTCAGCTCTGCGACCCTACCTGTGACATTCCGCTGCCTGGAGGAGAATCACAACATGGACAAACGGGTGACGCGCTTCATGCTGCCCATAGGAGCCACCATCAGCATGGATGGCACTGCTCTCTACGAGGCAGTGGCTGCTATATTCATCGCCCAGTTTAATGACATGGACCTGAACCTGGGTCAAGTCATCATCATCAGGTATTATCAAATGGAGACTTTAGCCGTTTAAACACAGTTCTATAATAAGCTTTGGAAATCTGTGTTTGAGGAGCTTAGGCTGGCAAAATCACTCCGCTAATTAAAAAAACATTTTACAGACAGAATGTTATTGTTGTATTTGCGTGTTTCACCCTGTTTTTGTCTTATTTTGTCTTAGTACTGATTTTTCTTTACATTATCTTATCTTATCATCACCATTATCTTATCGTTTGTCAAGCACTTTGAATAATTCTTTGTACCTCTTAACTACAACACAACTCAACATTATTTCATCCAATTTTGACTATTGTCATGTTGTTCCTCTGCAGTATTACTGCCACAGCTGCAAGTATCGGTGCTGCGGGTATCCCACAGGCTGGCCTGGTAACCGTGTTGATTGTGTTGACATCAGTTGGACTGCCAACTGAAGACATAGTGTTGCTCATAGCGGTGGATTGGATGCTGTAAGTGTGTGTGTGTGCGTATGATTGTGTGTGGTCAGGGTTGGGGAGACACCAATTATATGTAATATGATTATGGTAATCTGATTATGAAAAATCGTAATTTACAGCCTGAAAAAAGTACAACAGTGTAGATTACTGATACTTTTACAAAATGCATGATTACTTGGTGGATTAGTTGAATCTGTGCTTGAACGGATAAAAAAGCAAAGACAAACAAATTTACACATATTGAAATAAACAGCACTACAATTTACTGGTTGTAGTTAAAACTTAATTAGTCTATAAATTGCACGTGTTATCCTTTCAATTTTGGAGGCAAAGTATTCCAAAACTAACTGAAAGTAATCAAATTACATTGCTGAATTCCATAATCCACTGAATTGTGTTACTATTTGCAATTTTAACATGGTCAACCCTCATCCTAAGCTGCTCTGTCACATATTGCACTTTGAAATCATCCCAAACTTGTGTGTGGTTATGATGAAGTCATGCTGATAACAAGCTCCTAACCGCAGGACGTCCTGCATGTTTGCCGATAGGGATCGTTTCAGGACCGCCACCAACGTGTTAGGTGACTGCGTCGGTGTGGCTGTCGTGCAGCATCTCTCCAGACACGAGCTGCAGCGCTCTCGCCCTAAAGAAGAATACTTGGACAAAGAAAATGGAGTAAAACCTTAAAGTTGAGAGACTTCCTCTGTACCAAGTTGCATCCTTGATTTCTGTTCTACCAGAATCCAAATCATAGTCAGAATCTTTTTGAAACTGCTGTCAGAAATTCACATATTGGAATGAAGAGTATAGTCTTATGTGCAAAACTGAAAAGGTTGTCTTGGTTACATTACATGATTCAGTAAAACTGCCTTCATCAGTGGTGTGTCAGAAGAAGTTAGAAAGCATTTGACACACATTAGATCTAATCAACTTCAGGTACAGCTCAAAAAGGTAAGAGGTGTATTTTCTTAGGGTTAGGGTTAGAAAAAAATCACTTATTCAGGAAAATTCAACAACAACCTGTAGTGATTTTTTTTATATACTCATTTGTTGACTTAGCTTAGCTTGTTGTACAATTTTGATGATTTAATATTCAAATATTTTGTCATAGTCAATGACAATTCAGTTTACAGACCAACAATGATAATAAAGTGATACCTTTTTTATCAAAAACAAAAGT
>OMOV01105260.1:0-10631 GCA_900312565.1 Beryx splendens | reverse complement strand
AGAAAAGAGAAACGTAAACAAAAAAATCTAGGTACTTTCCAACATAGGAGCGGAGGTTAGAAATGGAGGCCTGTTTCATCTTGGAGGCCGCCCAATTTCAAGAAGCAACAGAAAATAAAATAGCAGGTAAAATGTGCATCATACAAAAAACAAACTGACTTAAAGCTGAACATTTGACCCACCATCTGAGGCATGGGGGGGGGGGTGCAGCGTAAATCAATTAAAACAATGGAGCTGCTTTCATTGGTGCATTGTTATTTGAGCTGCAGCAAATCCACTCCGATCATGATGGATTCATTGCGGCCTTAAAAAAAAAATAATTCTGGTTTGAAGACGCCTAAATTCTGTCTAGAGGTCGAGAATTAGGATTTCCACTGAGGTGTGGAAAATTAGAAAGACTTCGAAAAGTGCTCCACTGGAAAGCCGCTGAATACAAGCCAATGTTTCATACAGGGGACAAAGGAAAGTATGACAAGGGTCAATGGGCCAAAATGGTGAATGTGAGGGGCCTATTGCTCATTTCTTTTCCCCCCAGGCGGACACTCATTGATGATTAGTCAGTAATAAATTTGTGCTGCCAGGGAGAGTAATGCTGTGCTCAGATTTATGGGTCCAGCTATCTTGTCTTGATAGAGATGGCAGGATGATAAACATGTGTATTCAGATGCATATCTATCTATCTATCTATCTATCTATCTATCTATCTATCTATCTATCTATCTATCTATCTATCTATCCATCCGTCTATCTATCTATCTGTCTATCTGTCTATCTATCTATCTATCTATGCCTATATATACACACGCATGCACACACAAGTCTAATTGCATCATGTGTGAAATAGGAAAGTCTTCAGACACTGGGTCAGCAGCCAGACACACGCTGGTCCCCTCACCATGAGGTGGTCTGGACATTCCTGTTCCTTAAAAGGTAGGCAGGGTGAATCACAGAGCAAAGAGGGGAGGCCAAGTTTTAGTCATGATTTAGCTTTACAGGAACTCTCCTGGCCTAATTCTCAAAAGCCACAGTAGAAGATGATCACCCAACAAGCTAGGAGAGGAAAACCAGACAAGACGTCTGCGTGAGCCATTGTGAGGCTTAGCGATGAAGTTCACTGAACTCATCCCCCCACCCCACCGCCAAGACAAACACACACAAACACCCACAGATTTTCTGTCCTGAGGAAAGGGCTGCCATGTTTCTCTGAAAAATTGGACCTAGGCTATGCCCTCAGTGACCTAAGCTTCCTTCCTGACTTCATCCCACACACAGTCCTGCTGCTTCGGCTGGACAGCCACAGGGGGGGTGGGACCATTCATGACAGTGACAATGTTAACATCCCCGAGGAGCTGCTACTTCCTTCTGCTGCCGCCTCCGGTTCCATCCGATTCCTAACCACCTCTTCAGCCAGAGAAACAGGTAATACGCAAAAGGAAAAAAATAAATAACAAATAAATAAAAGACCCCAAAAAAGTTTAAACTGCTGGATCAGGAAGGCGGTCGAATGTATGCCATAAAAATATGAGCCAAATTGCAGCAGTCAATAGAACGTTAGTAGTGTAGGCATGTCGTCCATCTGGTAAAACAGAACAGTTCATTCCTGACGTGTTCTGAATTTCACAGCCTATGATCATAGGTTAGAACAAGTTTAATACAATGGACAGAAGGCAGGGCCGACGCTGCTGCAATGAAAAACGCAATGCGCTGCCAGGCAATAGGTGAGTAAATACCTCAATCATCAAGTACACACCAACATGTAATTACTTGGATTATATGTTTTGGATTTATTTACACATGGGATAGGCATTTCAATCAGCGTTTGCATCGGTGATTGGCCGACCACACTGATAAAAAAAAAAAGGCAATCAGAATCTGCACCAGAAAGCTTGACTGGCGCATCCTCATTCTCTGTACGTATGCTGCACACTTTCAGCTCTGCTCTCCTCCGCTAGTCAACGACACCCTGCTCGAGTGCGGGCCCCAACACACCAGCCCTTAAACGTAGTTGTGTTCTCAGCTTAAGTACAAGTTGCGCAGCTATTACTGTGCCTGTAAATTATTAAGGCTATGCAGGCGGGAGATCTGCTGGATCTGATACACAGGCCGGCATCATGCGGGCTTGTATGGACAAAGCCCTGTCAGGTCTCCGTGGACAGCTGATCCTGGACCAGCGCCAGGGAACGTGTGAAAAAAGGCCACCTGGAGAGTGACCTGCCCACCGTCTGTTTCTGACAACAGGTTAGATCAAAGAAGAGCCTCACACACTTGGGAGTCTAATTAATGCATGCGGGGCCAAAACCTAGCCTACATAACTCCAACTTACGCAATCATTTGCTCCTCATTAGCAGTCAAACAACACAAAATAAAGGCCAAATTCTGCGTCTGAAATTCCGACTGTTTCCTGTCTTCTCTCCAGTCCACGCTGAGGAAGGGGAGCCAACAGGCAGCTTAGCTTACATAACGCTCCGTTATGCGTGAGCAGCAGTGTTCACACCTCAGTGTGGCTGTCAAACCTACCATCCCCTACCCACTCGACACACACCGACACTCCTCCAGCAGGACCATCCGGACGGACTCGTCTGCCAGAAGATGAAGGGAGGGAGGGAGAGAAAGAGAGGAAGTACAACAGGATCCAAGGACACAAGAACATCCAGGTTTTCCATATCAAACAACAAACAGGCCCCAGGAGGAGCTGTAAGCCAAGAGCACCCCCACGGACTACCCTTATTCATTTCTTTGAATCAGATGCTGTGTCTCTGGCAGTTACCCTTACTCTGTGCACTTTGAAAATGCCATCTACAAATTTAACAGCAGCGGTCCAGATTTGCAATAGTGCAGCCAATATATCCCGAATAACTGAAATAACATTATACAAAAATGCAAGAACAGAAAAAGCAATCATCATTTACAGAAGCCTACGCAGACGAAGCAAATTTCCCAGTGCAAATAAGGAACAATTTACAAAACAAATTAGCCCCGAGCTACAGGACCCGCAAAGGGCTCTGGCTTGGACCTCTGGGTGAGAAGCCACACAGTCAACAGTATTATAGTTGGCTGGCTTACGCCGGTGCCAATCTTTCACCTGTGCCCGTCTCTTTGGGAGTCATTATGCACCAGAGCCGCGTTAATGCAACACAGCCTCAAGGTCACAGGCCTAGATAAACAAACGCTGCTTTTCCTATGTAGCCTATAGATGTTACTCA
This sequence comes from Beryx splendens, assembly GCA_900312565.1. Lineage (NCBI taxonomy): Eukaryota > Metazoa > Chordata > Actinopteri > Beryciformes > Berycidae > Beryx > Beryx splendens. The sequence continues at coordinate 7,428 of OMOV01105260.1, read as the reverse complement.
ACAACCACAAAACCGACTACATAAGCACGCTCCGGGCCTTAGAGACAGTTCTCGACATAAACGCTGGCACTTTAACACATATAAATCATGCTGAAAATGAGATTCTATATTAAAAAAAAGGAAGTGGTCCATGCCCCGGGGTGCTAAAGATAGGAACAGAACTATTGAATGCCCATTGATTTAGAGGGGAATTCACTGTAAAATATAATGAGGGTCAGACCATGGGGGCCCCGATTCATTTTTGAGCAGTTACGTGATCGCAATGCTCATCTCCGAAAACAGTTGAGCTCAAGGCCGGACAAGAAATGCTAATGCAAGGAAGAAGTAGAACTGATTGCATTATCTTTGCCTGATTGTCAAAAGGTCAAACGGAGCCATTCAAAGCCAATGATGTTAGACAGTACGGCAAAAGTGGCCAACAGTCAAGTGGCAGTGTGTCAATACCAAACAGTAGATTCATGCTGAAAATGCATTAGCTACAACACGCGAAGGGGGATCAATAAAGGAAAAAAAAACATCTAATGCTCAATTGAGCTGAGATGCAATTGCTCAGTCAGAAATAAACGGTGCATTAGAGAATTGACTGAGCTCGAAAACTTTCTATTAGATGATGCTCAAAATGAAATTATGCACACATTGTAAAATGAGCACAGGCTGGGACAGGGGGGGAAAATGCACTCCATTGAGAGCAGGGGGGAAAATAAGGCTGCATTCAGCCAGTGCCAAACTCTCAGCGATGAGTTCGGTCTGATGACACTGCGTCCTGTCACACCATCTCACTATTCAGTGACCTCTCCCACTTGGTCACAATCCCCGTGCTGTTAGCTGAACTGATCTATTATGAACAAATTGTTGCAAGTCAACAGTCAGCCTCAAGTCCAATACCCGGATCTCCAGTCTAGAATTATTTTTCCTGATGTATCAATTAAAGAATATAAGGAATCTTGAAAGGTAATTGTTGATACAAAATTATCTGGCTAGAGTCGAACTTGTTATTTCAATGCAACCTTTACCATCCGATCACACCAGTATACACTGAGGAGCCAATATGGATGAACAAATAATTGAATTTTGCTCACACTGACATCAGATCTTCAACCACAGATTATGGAAGTTGTCAGGCTCGCATTGTGATCATGATTCTACGTACGACAATGCGCAGAAGCAAAGTAAAGAGATAGAGAGGGAGAGAAAAAGTCATTCGGACAGAGATTTAAATAAATAGAGATTGATGGCGCCACAGGAGACGCATAACAGCCATTTTGCAGTTGTGAACATACAGCAATCGGACTGCATAAAAACAGAAATAAGAATCACGATCTTAAAATCATGTCAAAACGCTGGCGAAAGTGTGCAGCCGGTGACACGGGCCTGTTCTCAGACTCCACACTACGCCATTTAAAGCGTCCTTGCCCATAGACAGAATTACTTAAGATAGCTTACAGCAGTGTTTTTAAAGACTCATCCAGGACCTATAGGTGAACTGCGGGGAGATTAAAATGGGTTGTTAAATTATTCAGGAGAAAATGGCATCCAAAGCTACTGGCTGTATTATGTTAGCAAAGCCTTTCCTAATACATGCAACGCAAGCTGGGGCAAAGTAAAAACACAGTACGGCAGTAGATTAGGAGCCTCTAAACAGGGAGAATGCCCTGTATTCAAAGTGTAGGTTTCCAGAAAACACCTCACCACCACTGGCCTAAAGTAACAGCCACTGTCGAATTTGGCGGCGACCATTTTAAAACAGCTAAGAGTCCGCAGTTCCTTTGTTAGATGTAGTCTAACCTCAGCGTGAACAGCAACACATATCACATCAGCTAAGTTTAAAAGGGGTACAGCGGCCCATCCCTTTCTCTCTCTCTTTTTTTTTCCTCTCCCAGTTTACCACCAGCTGAACCACCAACTGTCCTGGAAATATCATTTCGGCGTGAAACCTAAAATTTTTAGTAGGCTGGGCCGGGCTAGTGCTCGAGATGAGCAGCTGAGCACGGCACTACAGCCACACGGCAATCCACCCCGTCAAACATAACCTGACTTAACCTCCCCAGTATGAGCATAGTGGAAGTGCGGAGTACCCACACCATCACTGCTGCAGTTCAGCGCAACATAAACACACCCACATCTAAAGTAAATGAGATGCGTGTGTTTTCAGAGGTTCATAACCTGTGGGTGGTGGTGGTGTTAGGATAACCCCCGGGGCCATCACCTTATATTTACTTAACGTTAAGACAGGCCGCTTTTTGAGGTTGTCGAGTTGGGCAATATTGCTTCGGCTTGGATCAGGGCTGGCAAATGTGACAAAATGCAGGTAAGACTGGTAAATAAGGAACAAAGAGTAATCAGCAATAAATAAAAATTCCTATTACTATTCCTGATAATTGTCCGCAAGATTGCACATCAGTGATACCTTAACATATTGCCAGTGTATTATGGCCTGTAGGTGCTGTTACTTTTTCTCACAATAGTGCTGAAGCTAGTGTAGACACCAGTTTTAACTTGCGTTATGGGCAGCAAAGCGGGTTTTCGGACGCCTTGCTCTCCAGTTGTGCATGGTGCTAAGGATCAAGTGAAGCGTGGATGAGGCAGCGTACATGTGTATCTCAAAGCGGGTGCTCATACAGTTTGCCTCGTTGGTATGACAAGTGACTTAATCTGACAAGTGTCCCTGAGCTAACTGCAAAGAAATACGATATTAAGATGTATATAAAACAGGCCAGTAGCTGCAGGTGGTACAACTGCACAGCAAGTATTATTTATCCAGACAACAAATGGATTCCGTGGTCAAACAAGCAGAGCGTTGTCAATGCTGTGACATTTCCTTATAATAGCGCTGAAGCAAATTGAAAAAAAAATAAGCCCAAAAGAATACGGTATTACGGCAGGTTAGGCTTTGTTCCCGAACACGGTCTGTTCTCTTTTGGTTTTGTAACTCCAGTACAAGGGACTAAAACACCGAGCTCATTCAGTGCGGAATGCGTGAGCTGTGTCATTAAGCTTCAAAAAAAATCCACTTCGAAAATCTACTTAGACACATTTAATGAGGTGTGAGGGGGCTGTGTGAGAGGGAGACCTACGCTCGTACTTCTTTATGCTCTGCACATGCACTAATAACACTTGCTCCAGACTACACAGAGAGCAAAGAGACGTACTCACTGCCAAGGCCATATTCCCATTTGACCTTAGCATCTGTTTCAACGATTCTCTGGGCAAAAAAATTAATAAATGAGCTGTATACAATCTACTTCTTCATTCAGTTGTACGAGTAGTGAGAAACTGGCTAGAGTAAGCCGTGTGTTTGTGTGAGACTCACAATCCCATATCAATATTTAACTACTTAACTACATCCTGCTCAGACTGCATCTTATCAGTTCCTCCCAGATTCACTGAGGTCATCATGTCAACCTTACCTGCAGTTTATTGCAGTGTGTAGGCTCTAACAGCCTTAACTGGCCAGTTTTTCCTCTTATCACAAAGATGAGAAACCCCAGGAGGGAAAGCCCCAAGGGGGACACAGGAGTGATGGAAAAAAAATGTAGGTCTCTAAACATCAAATGGCGGGGAAATCCAATGAGTCAACATGTCCACAAGTGAAGGCTGTAGTGAAAACCTAATAACCGTATTCTGAGAGTAATGAAATGAATAAATGAAAGAACACCGGCCTTAACTCCTGGAAACTGCTGCAGGAAACGCTGACGACGACAGCAGAAACAGCCTAACTGCAACATAAAGTTGTTATTAGTACGACAGAGGTTGGACGGAGTTGAGTGATGAATGTGTGAACGCAAAGGGGCACGCGTCGAGCCAATGCTGTTTGTCACTGCAGCACTCGACTTGGCACTCTCCTCTCTCACTCCTCCGTGCCGGCCCACCTGCCTGTCCTCCAGCTCGCTCGCTCTTTTTTTCTCTAACTGTAATTCTCTCAGTTTTGATTACACATCTGTTCGGCGTATTGTAGTCAGACACCGAAGAGAGCCTGTTTCAAGCTGTACACTGAGGATTTGCAGAGACTAGGCTACATCGTGAAAGACAGCATAGAGCATGAAGACACGTTAACAAACTGAAGTTAGATTTGTTAACTTCAGTTATCCAACAGTTATCCAGTTATCTAAGTTAACCCAATTTCCCCTCGGGGATCAATAAAGTATTTCTGATTCTGATTAAGTTGAAGAGGGTGTTGAAGAGGGTGAGTTAAGTATTCACCTTCTTCAGTTTTCACACATATTCCTGTGCTGCAAAAAATATACATTTATATCAGATAGTTAGTCTGAAATCAATCATATCAAAGTGGAATGGAAATTAAATAAATTTAACTGAAAATACAAAATTCCGATCAAAAAAACCTTGTTTGTAAAATTCATCATCATTTATTATCTTGGAGCGAATGATCTCACTGGAAAATGATGTTCAGCATTTCGTAACATATTATTCATGCTTCATCTTTAGGTTAGAGTCATATGAATGAGACATCTGAATACATTTTCTTTCCGAAATTGCTTTAGTTCTACCTCTGCAAGGATGTTTCATGCCAGTTTCCTTCGATACATCTTAAACAGTGCTACAGAAGACTAGAGAACAGTGTGGAACAACTGTTACTGAGAAAAGAGAAAAGACAAACTATCAACTATAAACTATAACTATAAACTATAACTTCCATCACTTTCAGCCACTTCTGAAAAGCCTGAATGCACTGGAAGCCTCATTGGATGCTCTTGATTTCATGCCTCTAATGCAGGTGGGAGATTTAACCATCGGCAACGCAAGCAAATGCATTTCACCGCTGCCATGGGTAACGTTATTAACATCATATTTTCTTCTGAGTGACATAGAAGAGAGCCTGTTTTAGAATCAGATTCTTGTATTTGGAAACCATTTAGTAGCTACCAAAAATAGTGTTCATATTATGTTCATATACAGTATCTGTATAATTGTATGCCCCTACCTAAACTACACGCTTAGTTTGTCATCACTGTTTTAGTTATGTACGTCATTTTGCCTCAGAATGGGTGAATGGTCACTACGGTTCCAGAAACCTCCCAGGAAACTGTGTGAATGTGAAGCATGGCCTCGCTGAAAAAGAGCAAGCATGCTCAGTTGACTTTCCCTTGGTAAATAAAAGGTGAAACGGAATTAGGCAATTGGAAACATTTGCCACAGCTGAAAACGTGCTGTGCGATTATACCTTAGCACAACGGAAATGAGAAATAGCGCCTTCACAACGGGAACGAGAGTTGACAATTAAGCTACAACCAATGTGAACGTAATTTTGGGCTGGAATGAAAAGAAGAATGATGAAACACACTGCTGGCCATTACTGTGTCCAAAATTGCCTATTGCTTCAACTTCAAATGTTGCCCGTGTCTCACCGCTTAAAAGATGACTTTGACAGTTAAGTAGGTTTGGATGCTATGCAAAAGGCTGTGGCCACCGCATACTGCTATACAGTTAACAAATAGACTATCTCTCCAAAAACACATTACTATTAACAAACAACACTACCAGACAAAAGGCTGACTCCCACATTATTCAGACCAAAGTAATGAAAAGGAAAGCTATTACCCCATAGTGAAACTATAGCAGGAGTTACCTCCATCACGACTTCACCCACAATGGCCTATGGCACAGTATAAAGACCCCATCTCAGAGGCTGCCCTCCTCTCTGACCGCCGTTTGCACACAGTGATGAGCGGCCCACAGAGTAATAACAGCCCAACTTGAATTGAGGGCTGATCCTAAGGAGCTGTTGTGGGAAGGCAAAGGCTCATTGTTCTAGTAGCATCTCTGCAGCTGTACAAGACACAGGGCGTACTGTACCATGGGCTGGTACTGGCCTACATTACACCGTGTCCCTCGACACTGGGGAGGAGGGAAAACTCATCTCGACCTCGCGCTGGGAACTTATCTGCTGCCTCAATCATCGGGTCTACTCCAGCGAGCCACTGACAGCTGTTGTGCCGACTACTTCGGCAACGTGGTTCTCAAACCAAAAGCAATTCTGTGAAAGGATAACAGGTGGCTATAAGCTTGAATGCATGTCCTCAAAACAAGGATTGATTTGCTTATAATTTCCTGTCTGTGTACGATGTGAATGTAAATGAGCAGCGCTGCACAAACCTTTGGTGGCAAAAAAACCCGGCGTAAAAAGCAATCCGGACAAAGTCTGCCTCAGGCTTTGCCTCAAACACCAGTACCTGACGAAAATGAATGAGGGATGTGAAAATGTATACCATTAGTGGGGAAAAAAAAGATGGCTGTAGAGACAGGAAATGTGTAAGCGATTTACACAATGCTGACCAAGGTCTGTGTCCAATTGCGTGTTTGAAGCACACTGTTCCTCAAAATAAAACCTTTACACAGGCCAAATAAAACACTCAAATGTGGCCTCAACATCACAAAACTGGATACTAGTTTTCTATTAAATAGGAAAGTCATTTTGTAACCGCTTTATCGGTTTTAAGCGTTCATTTACTGAGGCTTCGGTTTAGGTTTCACGAGTACGTGTTACTCAGCCTCCCCCGGTTTGAGCTTAAGTCCCCAGACCTGTGGCCCTCTAGGCCGGTCGGCTCACTAAGTACTGGAGGGAATGACATGAATTATTTTCTAGGGGGTCTTAGGAAGAAAATCTCTACACTTCATATTTAAAGACCGGGAAAAGTGAGCATATTTTGAGCAGCACCAGAGTCACACTTTAATCTATAATTAAAGAGAATTTAAAGTAGTGTGGCCATAAATGGGGTATGGTTTTCCCCAGCCAAGTGCACACACTCTGTGTCCAACAGGGAGGGGGTTTGTGTGTGTGTGTGTGACTCTTGTGTGTGCGTGTGTTGTAATGTGCCTTGTGTAAGTGCTATGGCCCAGTTGGGTTGGGCCATCGCACTTACACAAGGCACCAGAGTCAGGTACCTACAGTAGATGAGTTTACTTGAGTCAGCTACTGTTTGAATCTTCTTGTTTGCATGTAGTGTATGGGCTGCGACTAAACTGCTCAACGGCTTTCATCCCGCCACCATGTCTGACGGATAGAGCCATCCAATAGCGAGAAACAGACATTTGCATCCTAATGCTGACGAGCTTTAAAAATCTCCATCTCAGCTGCAGCCCTTCTGATGACATTATCTTTTATAATGCACCAAGCTACATTGACTGTAATTGCTATTCAATTAATTATCCTCAGACACTGCATAGGAGGGGGAACAAGCCTAATGACTAAAATCAATGTGGCTCCTTCCTCTGTGCTGAGGCCATGCTTGGTTTGGGCAGCCCCTCACCATGCCCTTCCTCCCAGTCAATCGTGACCACATTTAAAAGACTCATTTTTCTCCCTGTGATGCCGCCTGCCTAGCTGGGAAGTAGGCTGTTTCTTAACCTGTGTGTGTGTGTGTGTGTGTGTGTGTGTGTGTGTGTGTGTGTCTCCATCAATGCACAGGATGT
>OMOV01105259.1:0-18669 GCA_900312565.1 Beryx splendens | reverse complement strand
CAGCCAGCCGCTTCTTTTCACCCGACAGCGAGGAGCTTCACCGGGAGGTGACACGCTATTCCTTCCGCTTTTTTCCCCCCTCCGAACAGGCGCCCCGACCGACCAGAGGAGGCGCTAGTGCAGCGACCAGGACACAAACCCCTATCCGGCTTCCCACCCGCAGACACGGCCAATTTTGTCTGTAGCGACGCCCGACCAAGCCGGCGGTAACACGGGGGCGCGAACCAGCGAACCCCTGTGTTGGAGGCGAGGGAATAGACCACTCGACTACCCGGGCGCCCGTTGCTTGTCTCATTTCTAAAAAGGAGATTGTGCCAGCCTTCAATCCCACGCAAAATGTTGTCTGTGATGAAAGCTGCTTAAACTGCACAGCCATCGACGCAAAAGGAAAAGAAGTCTAGAAGTTTTGAGAGAAGTCTGGCTGGGCAACAGCAATGTGCCTTTTTGATTTGAAGGCTTCTAATTAGACCTGGTCAGATCAGTATGTGCGGTCAGGCTCAGCTGGTCAGCCGCTCAAACAGCGGTGGCTGAACTGACCCTTCGGGAGCGTCCCTTCAAGTCACTGGCTGCATTCACTGTCTCACTTAAGAGTTCACATATGGACGAACACGGCGAAGTTTCCTTGGACAGGCTGGAGAATGACAACTTCAGAGAAAACGGCAAAGAGTAAGTACATCACACAAAATCATAACCGTCACAAACTTACTAATGGCCTGTCCCTGTGAGTGTTGACAGCCTCCACCTTCAAGTCAAACATGTCCACTTTACAGCCTGGCAGAGGGGGAGATGGAAAAGCAGAGTCACAATTCAAGATGGAGGAGGACGAAGGAATAAAATGCGTATCTGACTCATGGACAGGGCATTTCTATGGCTTACCATAAGCCACAGGGGTAAGTTTGAGGACAGTGTGCAGGGGGCACTTCAAGTAGGGCAGGTCATCTGTGGCAACAGAAATAACAATTACTTGTGAGTCTTACTGTACAGTAGCAGTTTCCAAAAGAAATCCACTCATGTCTGTGTGCCATACCAAGACAGTGCATACAGCAGCTGTAAAGCATATGGTATTGTGTATTCATCATCAGGTATCTGATGTCTTGAGACTGCAACACTTCTTTTCCCAACATCGAGGATGCAGTGGGATACACTGCCGGTCTGAGGTGCACCCATTTATTGGTGGGTAACAGTGGGCAAAGTCTTCAGACTGTGGTTTTGCCTTTAAAGGCGATGACGTACCACAGCCCACTTCCTTTCCTAACCTTCTTGACTGAGGAAAAACGTGTCTAGCCATGTTTATTTCAGGCTTCGACTTGGAGGAACATTTTCCACTCTAACCATCCAGTCATTATTCAGGACCTGTATATTTTTGACACTTTTTTCTACTTCCACATTTGTTTATACATGCTTTTTAGTGTGAAATGAGTGCAGGCACAAACTTGTCATTCACAGTCTCTGAAGTCACATGTCTGTCATAATGTGTACATGTTTGTCTAGGCATGTGTGTGTTTCCGTTTGTGAATTAACCTGCGCTCTTGTCCAGGAAATACGCAAGCAAACAGCGCATGACAGCCTGATGACAGATGACTAGCACGTTGCCCTGTCTCTCCAGCTCCATGATAACAGGCTCCAGCCGCTGAACCAGGTCCTGGTAGGACTACAGAGAGAGGAGAGGTACACACTGTCACATTGTCCAGAGTTGGGTTCAATTCGGTTCAATTCGGTTCAATTCAATCGCCCTCAAGGGGAAATCCTTATGGCAGCAAGGCAAATACAAAAAGCCTAAAAACATAACACAGACCCAACAAAGTCGAATACATAAGTCGGAAAACACATCAAACAAACACCAGTACTACTACTGGCAGCTCCCACCAGTGATACAATTGGGATCAAACATCATTTGGAGCAGAGGTGTGACTGAGTCAACTTTGCTCGAGTCCCAAGTCAGTTTTAAGTCTTGAGGCACAAGTCTCAAGTCAAGTCTCAAGTCTAAATGTAGAACATCAATTCAAGTCAGAACAAAACCAAGAGTCCAGTATCAATTTAATATCTTAAAGAAAACAAAATATCTAGGACTTTTCAATCCAATATGGTTTTAATTGGATAAAAAGTTCATCATGAGTTTGATTTCTATAATCAGTTTTCAAATTTAATATATATAAAATAAATGCAATCATTCCATACAAAGTCATTTACACAGAGTACAAGTCAAAAGTCAAGTGAGCAAGTCACCAGATCCCAAGTCAAGTCAAATCGCAAGTCTTCTCTTCATGCATCAAGTCAAGTCTCAAGCTATTCAAATTATGACTCGAGTCTGACTTGAATCCAAGTCATGTGATTTGAGTCCTTATCTCTGCTTTGGAGGAAAGAGAGACCTTTTACCTCTCCACCTGGGTAGCGGTAGTGGTACTTGTCCTGGTCCCTCATGGCAAATTCCTCTGGGTATTTCTCCTCTATCATCTTATAGCTCATCTCTTCACACACACCCTGAAATGACCAAAAAAAAAAGAAAGAACAAAAACACTCAAAACCTGTAATGTGCGCTCTGTGTGTGTGTGGTTCCTGAGATACAGCAGAGGACATACAGCATCTATTTCATTAAGGATCTTCCACTGTTCGTAGGGAACTCCCAGCTCCTCTGCCGTCTGAATGGTGCGTCTCAGCTGACTGGTCCAAACTTTCAGGTCTGACAGACGATGCTCTTCCACAAAACCCTTCAGCGCCGCTGCAAACTGACAAAGACGATATACTGTATAAGAGACTTCTGGAGCGTGAAGAGTCTTACACTGAGTAACACAAATACTGAAAGTGAAGTAATAGCCTACACAGTGGTTGAACTGAATTAATTTTTCCAGTAACGGCCCAGGCAATAGAAAGTGTCTGATGCTTGTTACAGACAGGCTTTTGTTGAAGCAGGTGTTTCTCTGTCTGGATCTATGCCAGAAACCTGCATCTCCTGCATTTCCTTCATTTTGTTTTGGATAAGTTTATCACTTCTAAAATAATTTCAGTGTAAAAGCTTCTTTTTGCTATACTGTTGAAGACGTGCCACTTGCATCATGTCTACACTACCAGACAAAAGTTTGGACACACCTCATTTTTCTTTATTTCTACTAGTTTTCACATTTTAGGATAATAGTAAAGACATCAAAACTATGAAATAACACAGACGGAATGATGCAGTGACCAAAAAACTGTTAAACAAATCAAAACTATCTTATATTTTAGATTCTTTAAAGTAGCCGGCCTTCGCCTTGATGGAAAGGCAAAGGCTTTGGAAAGAAATTCATACATAGGCACCAACTTCACCAGTTAAGATAATGAAAAACAGAGTACATTCAATCAGGTGTGTCCAAACTTTTGACTGGTAGTGTATATTATTTGCCATAGAGACGGGCTATTATTTGAGACTTTCAGGTGGTGTTCCTGTCCTCGCAAAGAGTGAGGATGAAGTGTTAATCCACCTGCTTCCCTCTGTCGGACAGTTCAGCGTCTCCCCCGATGCGACCCTCGACATTGTGATGGCTCTCTCCGTGCCGACACAGATAGATGGAGTGAGAGTGTACGTGGATGTTCATGAGGTAGTAGACGATCTTGCTCTGGATGTAGTCCTTCACCCTGTTGACCAAGAAACGACGGCCAACGTTGATGACCTGGATGAAGGACAGGTTCCTGTGGGTCGGAGGTCAACATAAAGTCAGTTGATAGTATATCTCAACGTCATTATCTGAAAGCCACTCAAAAATTACTCTGGGGTAGGAAAGGGATATCTTGTACTGTTTGGTATGGTTTAAATATCTTTGACATTCCCCATCGCAAATGCTTGAGGACATTCTGTATCAGCAGCTTACCAAAACAGTAACAAGGCCTGAATAGAGATGATGAACAACTATTCTTCTTCTCTGCTGGCCCAGATTCAAAGTAAAGTATACAGACTTAGGCCTATTAGTGTTACTATATTTATTCAAGCCGACTTTTAATGAGGTTTTATGCCCTTAAATGTTATGAATTATTTGAAAAAGAAACCAAATCAACTGTCTGCAGCTGAGTCAACTGTTTAAAAAGTGAGAGTTTTTCCCAGCACTGCATGACTTAGATTTTGGAAAGCAGATAAATTCTTAGTCTGTTTTTTTATTCACTCCCACGTTGGATTTACCTCATATCAGCTCTGCAGATCAGATTTCAGGAAATAGCTGACAATAAACATCTGTACTTGAAATTAGCTACTGTTTCCACCTGCTGGGCAAATCCTGGAAGTGCATGTTCTTGTGGATGAAATGTCAAGAAACATGGGGGTTTAACAACCTTTAAAGAACACCAGTATTTTGACAGCGAAGCCCATAAGATTCTTGCTTTGATTAGTATTGGATTGGTTAATATCTATTTGTCCCTTGCGCAAAAACGTAGGATTCAAAGAATACTGGTACTGTCCTTAAAGAAAGAGTCTCTTACTTGTCATGTTCGTCTGGATCTAGAGGTTGGTACGTCACTTTATAGCATTCTATTCTCTTCAGAAAATCCTCCATGACGCTCTCTCTGTCTCTCTCTGGGTAATCCGGGCTGGACACCTTCACATCCTTTGCAAAAGAGAGGAAACGTAGAGAAGATTGACCACAGCGTCACGGTGTGCACTTCCACCAGTACGAGGACCACAGTGTGCTCGTGATTAAGCTGGCAAGCCATTACGCTTCATTTACCAGGATATTCGCAGCAATGACATCTGGATCGTCACATACTGACTCTACAAAAAACACCTGCAAAATAAAAAATAAAAAGACATACTTAATCAGTAATTAGTTAGTTAATAAGTTGAAAACTAAGTAATAAGTAGTTAATAAGTCACCAATTTTTGTGAACATATACTCCATTGTGACATTGATTTAGCTAAAACGATATGACAATTACATGCAAATCCTCACTCCATTTCTAACCTTATAAGCATTATCCACTGCAAAATTAAGGATGAGTTCCCTCCTCTCTCTGGTGGTGTTGGTGGCGTCAAAAACCTGAGAGACAACATGGGAGATTCAGACCGAATCAAATCACACTTGATATTTGTGAACAGAGCACACACACACACACAGAGGTGCTGTTAAATATGCTGTGTGTCCTTACAGCGATCTGGCCTCCCTCCTCGTTCAGATAGGCCTTGACATCCTGCAGCGCCACCAGGGCGCACTGTCTGCAAAAACACAGGCAGGAAAGAAACGCTATTGCGGCAGCTATTCAAATGAAATACTGCACTGTGATGAAATATAGCCTACTGTGGCAACCATTTGCTAAACAAATACCACACAAGCACAAGGTGGCAGTTGACTCGCTATATGAAACCTTATCAGGCTGCGTGGTTTGTCTGGATCTAGCTGTGTGCTTTGTAAATATCACCGGGTTTTTATTGGGCAGGCCTGCGCCGAGCCATACAGATTTTGCCACAGGAGATTAATATAGAGAGAAGCACTCACTTTCTAATTTTCATGGCTTCCTTATTGTCATGCCTGAAGAAGTCATAGGACTTGTATGACTTCACCGCTTCTCTCCTATAAACCCCAAGGTTAAACACTGCAAGAGAACACAGGGAAACAGTCAGTGCGAGACAATGAAAGGAATGATTGTATGTGCTGCTACAGTCGAGTCAGCCACCTTTATCTGAACCGTGTCAGCCTGAACCGGTTCTCCAGCATTCTGCTTAAGTGACAACAACATTAACCTACAGCTATTAAAACTGAGCCTTGTGATAGGTGGCGGTTACATCTGATTATAAATTAACACACCGTTGCCTGAAGCATACCATTTCCACTACTCATGGATGAGTAAGGCATCGTGGTGTGACCCATTTTCGTTTCAAGTTACCTGCAGGTTCACCTCCGCTTTTAATACATTGGACTGTCCCACGAGACTCCAAAAATAGGAAAATACTTCCTCTTCTAATTCTACTGCGATTTAATATTTTACAGGGCTCACGGAGGGACTGAATTCAATCTTAAATGTGTGTTTTATGCGTTTATCTTTCAGGAACAGATCAAAAGGTAAAATGTGCATGCGTTGCCTCTGTACGGACCCTTGGTTGGCACTCCGATCCAGTTGAGGTAGCGTGTCAGCTTCTTGGACATGTACGTCTTGCCCCTGGCAGGCAAGCCGATCATCACAATCACAGTTGGAGAGTTGGTCATGTAGGAGGCCCAAGCTGCGGATCAACATGTGAACACGAACAGCGCAAACACGCATTTAGATTATTATATTTACAAAGGCATTTCATGACCTGCATCCACTTCCCAAATGCCCCGTACTCGAACCCTAAATCCCAATTCGTAGTATTCCCATGATGTCACATGCATTTCCTACCAATATGCTGCTTTACAATACACAAAGCTCATTGGCTGTGTCTGTCATCTGACTGTAATCACCTGTTTATTTATTACAATCGCCTGTTATTTTCCTACCAAGGTGGCCGTGTGGTGCTGTAACACAATGCTACGAATTCTATACCTGACAGTAAAATGGCACATTTGTAATAAAGAGGCTGGTAAAATTCCTTCACTTTGGAGGACATGTTCTCCTTTTCTTGCTATGAAGGACATTTGGTCACACACACACACACGCACACACACACACGCGCACACACACGCTCACTCACATCAAGAGGCAGGTTGTGGAATAATCTGCATCAACCTAGAATCTGGTTAAAGTTTAGTTTGACATTTCCATCATACCATCCGTACTTCCTCACAGCTGGTTAATGTTTCTCAGAGACCTGCTGCTTAGCAACCAGGTTTGCTAATCCGCTGTAACCTTGTCGGCTCGAACGTGGAATGGAAAATATAACAGATTTTTTTTTCTTTCAGCGTCCGCAGAGGGCCGTCCTCAGTTCAGGGCAAACAAGTCCATCAAAATGAAGCATCTGGCAAGACCAGGCTTGACTTCACATTCTACATACAGATGGCTGCAACCTGGAGAGCCACCAGGCAGGAATACTTTCCTGTACAAACATTTGTATGGCGTTGTTTTGGATCCATCTCACATTCCTGATTCAAGATTCCTCTAAAGTCTGTGGTTCTTCTCAAACTGGAGGTCAGGGTCCTCAGATAACTTTTGGAGGATTGCAAGATGATTTATAGGATAGGAGAAAAAAAACATTTCTACTATCCAAATGTATTATCACGTCTATTATATCTGCTTTTTCTTGTGATATAGTAGTTTAGGCCTCTTCGGATAATCCTGCTCTTTAACAAAAATTAGACCCATAGGTGCTACTAAACAATATTATCCACTTCAGTGCCAAGGACACCTTTGTCAGGACAGGAGATGAAGATGTAGATGAAGATAAATTACGTAATGTTTACACAGTTCCTGCCCTTCAGCTTTGTAGGGCAGAATGGGCATTACTTTGTTTTAAGGAGTCACGAGACAAAAAGGCTGACGACCACGGCTCTAACTGGACTGTCAAGTTAAAGTTAAACTGAGCTCACTGGCGCTTCCACTAGCTCACACTGAAACCTGAGTCATTGTATCCTCCAACCTGTGTGTAGGACCTGCCTCTACATACACACCCACACACGCAATACACAAGATTGCAGACATGGTGATAAGGACACGCCTTTGTGTTACGTTGCATCAAAAGGAGGACATTGCTCAACCAGTGCCTGCTGGAACCTTACCTTGACCTTTCTTTATTTAAAGCCAACAGAGTAAAACATGTGATTAAAAAAAGAGGCCTCTCAAGATTGATAGCCCAAATTGAATGCTTTCTATTAAATGATGCAATGGTTAGGGTGCAGAAGATCAATAATTAATGAAGAAGAGGTTGAGCTCAGACAGTGAGTTAACATTTCACCTGAAAGGCAGAGCACAGAGGAGAAACAAGCACACAACACTCACAGCATTTCTTCTCGGTCCTCTTGGCCTCAGTGAGGCCGTCTGAGGCTGCAGTGGTCCTGTGCTGGCTGAGGGCCATGATGACCGGCTCCCGGTGCTCCTGCTATCTTGTCCTGTCCTGTCACGGCGGGTCAACGGCAGGCTGAGGTCAGCAGCATCTCTCTGCTAAAGACATGACACATGACCCTGCTGTATCACACAGCCTGAGAACACAGCGGGCTGCAGGCAGACGGCGTGTCGGTGTGTGTGTGTGTGTGTGTGTGTGTAGCAGGATGCCGACTCACGCTCACATTCAATGCAGGATCAAATATATAAGCACACTGGACAAGAGGGAAAATTATAGTGATAACACATAAGAGTGTTATAAGATCACTGTAAACTCACAGTAACGTTACCATGAACACACCATGAGCACTTTAAGTCCCTAGTGATTTTTCATTCGCGTGCAAGCAAACTAGGTCAAAATGGCAAAGTAATGGGGCAGAATCTGTTAAACTATTTGCCTTTATCACCTTTTCGGCCACTATCGCGTGTAAATGTAATTCTCACATCACATGCATGTTGGAGCAGAACTGGCTCGGCCTGCACAGCAAACTATCACATTTTGCTCATCACTTCTCTCTTTTCTCCTAAAACGGAACATGTCTTTTGTCTTCGATGAGAAAGGACGTGGCTGCAGCGTAAAGGGTGCTAAACCAAAATGCATTAACTTACCGAAACGACAGCAGGTGCCGGTGCAACTCGGTTTTTCCCCCTTCCAGACAAAATACTACCCGCTGGCGGAGGAGACGTCTTCTTCTTCTTCACGGTTGTTGTAGCTCCTCCTCCGGCGCCTGCTGCAGGAAGCTCAGCAGCGTCAATTTAGCGGAATAACAGATGGTACCTCAGGCAACATATTTCAAAATAAAACCTTTTTTGACTTTTTTTTGGCAATATGCCTACTAAAGCAAAAATAAAATGTATATCAAAGTAAATGAAAATACCAATGAATTTTCAAACCATATTTTGGTAACCGCATGGGCTATCAATGCCAAAAATGCACAACCCTAACAGAAAATCACTATAATATTCTATGGGGACTTAAAATGAGTCTGTGGTACTCAATAGTGAGGTTATAGTGACTTTATCACGCTTTATAGTTGAAATCACAATGATATTGCTATATTCAGATTTCATTCAGTTTGCTGTGATATTTGTAAAGGGGGGAAACAATCATTTTAATATATTTTACAGCCGTAGTTACATCCCATGTATAATATGGGATGCAATATATATATCTATATTGATCACACTTTTTTGTTGTTTCGTGCAACTCTGTCCGTTTTTTTGTGTGCTTTTATTTTGAAGGCAAAATCACTTTCGGTCTTAATCTGGCTGCTTTTGGCTGGCTTCTCCTTACGATTCCCTGATGTCTGTTCCCCTTCAAGCCTGTGGGAGGCGCTCTGGGTCATGATGAGACCAAGACGTGAGATGAAAGCGTCTTTCTTGGTGTTCATTAAAGGGGAATGCCACTAAGCTCATATATGTTATCCATACGGTGTTGGAATCTAGTGTCTAGTCCAATGTTTTTGAAAATTATTATCTCTCTCCCAGAGCAGAGACCACAGAACTGAGACATGAACCTGTCATCAAGAGGTAAAATGTGCAGTGAGTTGGGAAAGATTATAAATGTGGCTCTGAATCTTTTTTTCTGCACAAGAGCTGATTAACACTAATAAGTTGAAGCTCATTTGAGTAAAAAACATCAGCCTATTCTGTGGGTCCAGTCGGTAAAATCACTATACTGGAGTGGGATTTTTCATCTTGACGATTTGAATATTACTTCTCTGGTTTCTGGCTTTGGGAGCAAGTTGATCATTTCTACAAACATTGGACTATCCAGAGGAATAACATCTATGAGTTCTTAAATTGAGTGCGGTATCCCCCTTTATTTCCATGGTTATTGTTTACTCCATCCAGCCAAAAAAAAAGATATGCCACAAAATTTCATTGCAATCACAATTCTTTATTCTCTCAAAAGAAACTAGCCTCACAGTGCCTAACTAATACACCATAACATTAAACAACCCCTCATTTGTGAGATATGTGCTTATTTTGTAAAACAATGTCCATCAGCAGTAATCTGGAATTACATGTAGTTTTTGCTCATTTTCGTAACTCAATCTCTGAGAGGACAGTTGCCAAGTGAGGAGATAAAGCCAGAGAGATGGCCACTAGGGTTTTTAAGTCAAATGGGCTTATGATTTCCAGTTTGTTCCTGTCCATGAAGCATTATGTCCCAATTTCTACCCCAAAACATATTCATGGCAACTGTTACTGATCCAGACAGTACTTAAATTTCAAAAACCATTTAACCGGAGAATATTGCCGTGTCCACATGGTGGTCGAAAAGCATTATCCACATGATCTGCCACCAGAGTTGCACCTTCTGCTCATTTTTTGTCCATTTTGTAGCCCTTTGAAACTCAGGAAGTACCGGTAAACAAACTGTCTGAAGATCCCTGATCAGGTCATGCTCTCTTAAAGTTCAGTATTATGGGGGAAATAAAGGGATCCAGCTTTCAAATGATATGAGAAGGAGAGGACTTTCCACCGCTTATCAGTTTACACACTTCCATCATGAACATACCCTGAATGCCTTATACAGACTGAATCGTTTCAGATCATTTCGCAAGATTCATTTAAAGGAGTACTGAAATTTCACTAGCTAAAATCTTTGTATGTCTTTGTATTAAGAAGGCCATGCTTTAAGAGATTACACAGTAACACTGAAGGGTCTAATGCTTATGATGAATTTGTCTGTAATATTAACTGAACAGCTAATATTACCAATAGAGGAGGGATGAGTGCAATAGAAAAAACAGCAAGAATGATGACCAGGACATGTAGCAAAGGGATGTTTAATGATTTCTTTGGACAATGAATGTACATGTCCATTGTTGATGTAATACAAATAAAACATAACAAAATAATAAAATCAACAACCCGGTGTTGTGTCAGCATTCCCAGTTGTTCTTCACCTATTCTTTGACGTGAACTAAAGATACAAAATGGAGTGGAATAGGATTTTGTCTGGAGAGTGATGCAAGGGTTGACCAGTAGGGGGAGAGCCAGCTCTTACTAGGAAAAAACACACAAAAACCTAAATGGTGAGAGTCACCCTAGACCTGTGCATGAGCATCTACTAGGCCCAGTTCCACTCCTGCACCCTTGACACTTGATTCCATTTGAGAAAACTGAAACATAAAAAACACGAGAGATTCAAATTCCATTTCTCTCAAACATAATGTGTGTCATGGGGTTGGATGGGGACTGGGCATAGCTTGAATTCTGGAGTAGGGGGATGAATGCACAATGAATCGTGCTAAATCTAGTGCTAAATAAAGTCATGAGTGGAACATCACACCTCACTTAAAATAAAACCTTTCTCAAATGACATTCAACTCCATATGCCATCTCGGCACAATATCCAAACCTATGCAGCGCCATCAATTTCATAGAAGCCAACAGACACATCTTGGTTGACACAGAAAGTCACACACGGTGTCGAATTACATTAAAATTTAAATTAAAAAAAGTACCATAAGTCTTCAATCTCAATGCCTCTCTGGATCAAGCTGCTAGAGAGGAGACTGAAGGAGACATCAGAATTATGTAACCCTACTGGGGCTTGTACTTCATTGTGCCAAACCTTTAGTAAACTATTTTTCTGAGATAGGGACACTTACTAATTTGGGTCATTAAAATATTTCAAAATGGCTACGAGCAATTGCCCAATTCATTAGTGGTTGCACTATAAATATCAGATGTCCATTATGGTTTTGACTGTTGGCTTTGAGTGCTCAACCTGAGATTTCTATAGCCATTTTCCACGACTATTTCATAAAAGAAACCGATAAAGTCTAAATAGTCATCCTGTGTATTAAAAGTCTTATTGGAAATGTAACGTTAAATGATTTAAGACTGGGCACCTACTCCGCCGCTAGCTCAAATACTGGAAATTTTATTATTGCTATCCCATTTCCTTTCCATCAGCAAGTCAGTCCCCACCAGATCACGTGCACCAACGCATTTTGGATGAGTGGGAATGCTTTATAAAGTGGTCAATGTCTTGGTCCCCTACATCACATGAGGATGCAGTGAAAGATAGAATGATTAAGGAAACAAGAGGTGGGGCGAACTTGATCTGAGGTGAATGGAAAGTGCAGTCATCAAGTCAAAATGAGCTTTAAATGCATACATTTCATACATTCCTCTGTTGCGCAAACTGACTGGCCAGTCATATCTTGCATCCCTCCACAAAAATAAAACAAATATAAGACTTGTAACAATGGGGTTTTCACAGACACAGACTGTGTAGTGTGCATTTGTGAAAAGGAGGGGGGGGAGAGAGAGAAGTGGAGTGAATGATTGCATCGAGTGCTAATATATCATGACAGTACATGTACTCAGTCTATAAAAAACTACCTTGGTACTCAACACTGACCTCTTTCTAACAAATAATCTGGTATAGAACATTTACAAAATGAACATGGTAATAACCAGAGTGTGATATTTATAATATATGCTACTGCCTTCCTCTGGTTCTCTGTGATTTAAACCTCTGAGTACATCAACACCATCGTATATTTCTTACACAGTAAAGCTTACACACCACACCCGATGAGTGGCAGCCTAAATACAAATAGAGAACAGGAAGACTCTGTGGACAGTGAGTACACCTGCATGTGTATCCTGAGTGTGTGTGGGTGGTAGCTCAGCTCGTAAACCAGGCAGCCAGGACTTGCCTGTAGACTCAGCAGTGAGGGGAGTAAGAGAGTAAACTTCTGGGATACCAAGATTCTTCAGCTCACAAGGAATAGGATATCTTTATCCAAGATACTTGCACATTTAAGACAGTCTTGATATATTTTGGGAGATAATAATTATTATAATGTCAATAGTAATAACAATAATAACAATAGTATTAAACATCTGTCAAGGTTATTTCTGTCCCATGGCAGCCAGGAGATTGTTTGCATTGTTCTGGATAGTTTCGGTGCCCTGTGATCCCCTTGGTCGTCCTCCTGTCTTCAGCTGTGCTGCCATGAGGGATCGGCCTCTGCACCTCTTTGTACTTTTGCATGTTCATCTCAAATCTGTCTGTGTGTTTGTGTCAATGAGTGTTTGAAGTGAATCAGGATTTTCCTTCATGGGGAACCGGTGCTGGTTCACTCTCAGAGGCGGGTCTGGGCCTCGGGGACGTAGATCTCGATGCTGTCTGCGCTTTCCGTGGCAGAGTTCTGTCGTACCGACGCCGCACGCTTCGCTGCCATCAACCGTTTTCTGGCTTCCTGTCGCTGCTTGTCCACCGCCGAGTCCACGCTCCTGTCCTTCCCCGCCGACAGCTTGGGCTTGGATTGCTTCTTTGGCACGGACGATGGAAGCTGCTTCTTCTCCTCCTGAGGAAAACACGGCAAAAGAAAAGATAAATAAGTCGGCTGCATAGTATTAGCCCAACTTCCAACCTATAACGGCACTGACATAATTTGCAACTCATCTACTTGGCTGTTTGCTAAATGATGGAAAAGTTAAGACAAAATCCTCTGGGCTCAAGTTTCAACTTTAAAAACTTCCAGAATCTTAAGTATGATGAAAATTGTCCGGCAGCAAAGCAATACCTTCTTCTCTGATTTCTCAGGAAGTTGCCAGTTGTTGGCTTTGAGTTGGTAGAGCTCATCGAACTTCAAACTGATGTCTTCTATTGTGAGTTGCAGAAGATCCCAGAACCCAGCCAGGTCCTGTGCTGTGGGTCGCGGGTTGGCATTCACGTTCTAGTGAGAGGAAAATGAGAGAGTATAGCGAAGTGATAGATGATTGGCTTTAGCCAACCCAGAGGGAATTAATTACCCCCCACATTTCCGAAACTATTTTCCACCCCTCAAGCAAAAGGATGAGGCGAAAATAGACTTGCACCAATTAACTTTCAGAGATCATTTCATAACTGCATTAGACCTGTAATATACAGTATATAAAAAAACAGACAGAGGGGGAAATAAATCATCAGGGATCTCATTTTTGTGTTTGAAAAGTCTATTTCCTCTCCAAGTGCAATGAGAAGACTTCTGCATCTCAGCATGCCTGAAAGTAAGATCTGGGCAGGAAGAATTTGAGGCTAAAACAAAAACATGAAGTTAGCTTTGATAGCAATGGAGAGATCCAACAGAATCCAATAGAGCCACTCACCAAGTTCTCATTACAAAGCCCTCGGAACTGCTGGAACTTCTGTGACATGAGGAGCTGGGCGCTGCCCACTGCACTGCGGATCGTCCCCAAAACTACAGAAGCACAGAGGAATATGTCAAACCATCACAAGCTGCAAAACACTGAAGGAGAAATACAGTATGGTGTTCAAAACTAGAAACATACTGTACATAAGTGGGTCCAAGTTCTTACACTGTGAAAACGACACTGAAGACATTAGGCCATTCCTTTGAGCTCCATATTTTTTGGGTAAAGAAGACGTAGCGGAGGGTAGCAACTATTTGGTATTTTTTCCTGTTGTCAAGTACTAACATCTGTAACAGTTACCATTTAACATTTTCTGTCAGAAAATGATATCCTTAGAAATAAGTTATTCATTCCATGTTAAGGAAGACAACACATTTATTTTCTACCTTACATTTGCATGTAAAAAGAAATTCATAATTCAGGGGGAACGATAATCTGATGGAGCCTCTACAGCTACAGTCTGCTCCTTACTCATTCATATTTAAGACACTGCAGAGATAGATCTGCCTGAAAGTCTGAGTGGGATTCTGGGAGATGAAAAAGGGAAATGACTCGGCGGTGGCTGAAAAGCAGCTTACTCCCACCATAATGAGCAGCGTTACTGTGAGCCATTAGCAGTAATGAGTGTGTCCTGCCTCGTCTTATCTTCTCCACAGTCCAAAGGGGCCACGGCCTGACCCTGTCTGTCTGTGGCCTTCACTGACAGGGACATCAATTCTATGCTACATGTCAGTGAGTTAGCATGCTGGTCACTGTAATTTACTGAAGAATGGGGCCTTTCACTTTCCAAGATCTGATGTTTTAGACTGTGGATGAAGTCATAGTGGGCACATTGAGCATGTTCACAGCCTCTTCCATGTAATCCTGTCACTTACCCTCCTCTGAGAGCTTGTTGTCTTTGGTCTCCTGCTCCATCTGTTGACACCAGCCCTCCATGCGGCCCGTCTCCGCCTGCAGCAGCTTCAGAAACCAGTTACCGTCTCGGAGGCAGGCAGGCGTGGCGGACTGAACGCCATCTCCGTGGGTGCTGCAATTTCCGGTCTCCAGGCTGGGGTCTGGGGGCGGCAGGGAAGAGGGGTCCAGTGCCGGGTCCAGTGTCTCCGGCAGCGAGGTGGATATCCTGGATGAGACTGGGGCGTGTTTGAGGGGCTGCTGTTCCTCGGCCCTGTCTTCTCCGTTGGCGGCGGCGGCATTCACCGTCTGACTGTTGGCGCAATTGGTCGTGTTGTTTTCCGTGGGTGCTGCAACCTGGGACTCCTGAGGCTCAGTCTCTGTATTCTGTCTGGAGGCCATGCTGCTGCCCCGGCTGAGACTGCAAAGACACACATACACATCAACTGCTGACAGACTGAATCAGCAAAACAAAAAAACAAGGTCAGCAAAACAAAAAAAAAGGGGGACAATGAAGTGATGGGTCGAACATTTTCCACAAAAACAGTTTGAAGTTAGAGAGTTTGATAAATATAGGACATGATGGCAGCTGAGGGTGCAGTATTATCTATTGCAACAGAGCACAAAGAGGCAGAGATGACTAGAGACACAACGTCACAGGGGGGAGAGACGAGGTGGGGGGCAGGAGATCAGGAACACAACATAAAAAGGATGAACTGCTGTCTTCAGGAGATACTGAGCAGGAGAAAGGGGGAAGCAGGCAGTCCAACAAATGTGATTAAGGGATATTACACTGCACTGGACAGTTTAAATGGCCAGTTTCTCACTGTTCAGCTCACTACGGTCAAAACGAGAGCAAGAGCATATCAATCAGAGCCCTGGGCTGCTGTGCTGCTGCCAGGCTGACTGCTGGATGACCTTAGCTACTGCCTCTGCTGCACAGGCTGCAGCTACGCCAGCCTCAGAGACAGCAGGGTGTGAATGTGTGCATGTTTGTGTCAGTCGGAGAGAGAAGGGCAGGACAAGAAGAGCTTGAAAAACAGGAGATTCACAAACAACAGCAATGCAAAGGAAAAACCCCAAACAACACAAAATAATTGTGAACTGCACCTAACAAATAACATTGATCAATACTAGACCTGCCTGATATGGAGAAAAAATGCAATGTGTGATTAATTTGTTGGATATTGCAATAACATGTGATGTTGATAACTATATTTAAGTGCACCATTTTTCTATTTAAGTGTACTGCTAAAGTACAGCTTGAAAATCAATAGCCTGTGACAGCTGTATAAATTTTTTTAATTAAATTTCCATAATTAATTCATGAGACCATTTCCTCATATTTCCTTAAAATAAAATGATTTCCAGCCGCATCAGTGCAATCTTTGTACCTTACAAAGCTAAAGCTTTAATACCAGTCAAACAAAAAGCTGCAACAAAACCAGCCAAAGCTCCTACTTGCTGTATAGAATTTAAAAAATCCAGCATCAGTGCAACCTTTCAGTCCTGTGCAAACAGTAAAGCTGTTACAATTATAAAACCGCCAAGTGTGAACAGAATAGGTTTTACTTGTGATATACAAAAGGTTTTTCCAATGTTAGTGCAATCTTTCCTTTGTACAAACAGCAAAGCTGTCAAAACAAAACCAACAAATATGTCCAAAGGGTTATATCACTCAAGGGCAGGGTCCGACATAACCCATGGCTCGATGGCCCAGGGCCAGTAAAAGTTTATGCAGGGCAAGTTGATTGGCCAGTCAGACTGGCCAATCACTGGCCAATCAACGTCCAGAGCGCATTTTAGAAGATATCATTTTCAAGATGCCCCCTCCTCGTCTCATCCACCAAAACTACTAGCGCAATTAATTTACTCAGACTTCAGTGTTTCCCCTCGAATTTTTTTTCTTACAGCGGCGCGGTTAGGTCCGGGGGAGAAACGCACACAACAGTTATTATCCTATAGTAAATGACTGAATGATTATAGAAAGATTATAGGCAGCAGTGTGTCTGTGCTTCTCTCGCTCTGTCCGCGACGTTTCAGCAGCAGCACCTAGAAAAACTGGTTCTAACAGCAGTTTAGCCTACCAAGTGAGATCATTTAAGCCAAAAACATAATTTTGAAAATATTTTTAGCATGGCATGTCATGATCTTTCTGTGGCAGCCCGCCACAGTCCTAACACGGGACAAACACGGGACTTCTACCTGAATTCAGTGTCCGTCTGTCTTTTTAGTCATAAAAGAAACACCTAGCATTAGCTACACTTTGTTACCTTACAGATGTGGCGACACATAGCCAGTGTTAAATCATCAAAAGAAATAAATGAAAACGAAGAAGCAGACAACGAAAAAAGTCACGGAGGGGATCTGCGCTTCAGCAAGAGGTGGCGTCAGAACGATACATGAGCCCCAAGTGTGTGAGTGTTCGCGCGGCACTGGAACAGTATTATGAGTTAAAGGTGCAACAAAGTAATGCCTGTTTATTTAGTGGTGGTTTTTCATTGAAAAAGTTTTTAATAAAAGTTGTGAGGCTTAACATGAATTTGCATACTAAGAACTTAAATAAATCATTTTAGATGAAATATTGCATGATGCAGTTTTATGGCCAGTAAAAAATATTTTTGGCTGGTAAATTTTCTCAAGTTTACCAGCCACTGGCAGATGGGCCAAAACGTTCATTTTGAACCCTGCCGGCAACACATGATAAATCTATAGGCCTTGAAGAGGAGGAGGAGGAGAGGCTTTACACAAAATATGGAGAAACCTACATTTATACACCGCATTCATTTACTGATCCAATATGTGCCTAATTTTATATTTTGCACATTTTTGTAATATATCAACATTACTTATCACTAAAGCAAAACCACCAAATCTAAAGGGAACGTCCGTGTTGTACATATTATGTATAATAAATCACCAAAATTATAGAAAAAATTCATTATTTTCATTTTTTGGCTGCCGGGCCGGTGATAATATACAAGGGGCCAGTAAAACTCTGATCTACTGGCCAAGTGGGCCAGTGGGGGGGGGAAAAGTTACACTGAACCCTGAAGGGTATAAATCAATCAAGATGATTACTACCATTTTCAGGAACTAAACTGCCTCCTCCCAATCTTATTCTCTGCCTGCTCCTCCTACTGTCCCTGCTCCTTCTCTTCTCTACTGACCCCTACCATCCATCTTCTCCCCTGCTTTTTCCTCCATCCTATCCTTTGTCATCTTACCTAAGATCTACATTTGAGAGGATTTGACCTATCAGTACAAAATTGGGTAAAAATTTAATAAAAATTAATATCTGTAATGTGAAATGATTATGTCTCTATGGTCCCAAGAAGACTTGTCACAGGAAGTCACCTCTGCAAAATTAAGTACTTACGGCCTGCCGTTCTCCACTTGAACTCCAATTGACTGGAACTTCAGGGGAGCAGTCAGGGAAAGTGGCTCCTCTCTTGGGATTGGCAGAACGCAATCCACCTGTCAATCAACCATGGCAATCAAACAACAGAAAATCAGTCGAACGCAACCTCTGTGCCGGTGGCTTTACCTGCCTTCTCCCAATGTGAAATGTATGTCACAACAAATAAAGAGCAGGTAAATCTCCCCTTAATTCCGATGGAGGGCAGTTTCCTCTTGGGTCCA
>OMOV01105157.1:0-16094 GCA_900312565.1 Beryx splendens | reverse complement strand
TCAATAAGGGATAATGGCTTTTACATGGATTCACCTCATCAGTGTACTTCATGAAAAGAGTAAACGTCCCCAGTATTTTGTACATTCAGTGTAGATTTGATTGTCGAAAACCTCAATCTGCCCGCAAATACCTGGATTTCAAAAAAATGTCACCTGCAGTAAACAATCTGGCACTGATTTACACTGATTTAAATGTAAGTGTACTTTTAAAACCCGTGGTGAAAAAAGAATGGGCAGCCTTGGTGTCCTGTCATTCATATTTTCAACTGTATGGTCTGCGCATCAAGGGCTTGATTAGATCAAAGCGGAGGAATTCACCACATCTAAAAACCCAAGTTACTTTAAGCACCTTAAAGAAACCAAGAGTGGCGTGTTAACATTCCTGTTGCTGTTAGGAGACGGAACAAAAGGAGACAGCAGTGACAGTTTAGCATGGATGACAAACAAAGATACAAAAGAGAACATCAGACCAGAACAATATATCACTACAGCTGATGTTTCTCCTTCACACAAATGGCATCCTAGTCATTTTTCTTTGAGATGTGTGAATGATGTTTGCCACCATCCATCATAAAAAAGACATAATGGAGGTTGGGGAAGTCGGAGAGACTTGGACACTCCAGGGAGCTCATTACTGAACCTATTAATCTGTTATTTGACCCCTGTGAGAGCACTCCCCAATCTAAAAAAGACCTATGCTTCCTTAATCCAAAGATAAAAACAAAACCTCCACTGTGTCTCTGGAAACAACACTCCAGTTCAGACAACAAAGCAGTGAAATCACATCAATGCCTTAGATTGGCTTGTTCTCAATGTTAGATAAAAGCACGTTGATACAGTTTTGCTTCATCTGACAGAGTTGCTTTGAAAATGAACTCCAAGCAAAAGATACATTATTAATGTTCAAGAGAAATCTTAATGTTGATGTTGTTGAACTACGGCGCAAATATAAGATGAGGCGGAGGAGAGCTGAGAATGAATGTAGCGCGCGGCGTATGAGAATCACCGTCCAGCAGACCCTCGTGACGAGTCTAGAATGAAGACCTAAGCACCGGAGTGTTCAAGACGGTGTGTGGTTATGACTTCCCCTTTAAAGGAGAGTCCTCCTGCCGTTCTGTGTATGCATCTTTCCTTCAGGGGTGATTGTCTCCTTGTTAGTGGTCTGCCGTTGAGCTCAGCACTTTGCCAAGTCAAAAACAATGTCATGCCTCGGAGGGCTGTGTGTCTCTGTCTGTCCTTTTGTAAGCCTTCTGCACTTCTCAATTACATTTCTTTTCTAATATACAGCAGACAATAGAAACAGACATTATGGGATAATTCCCCTCAGTTTTTTTTTTGCAATTTCACAGAGAGATGCACTTTGTCCAGCTCTCATAGCTCAGTAATTGGAAAATGGATTTCAGGTTAACACTCTACTTGTAAATATTCATAACACCTGACCAGTAGCTTCATAGCACCTGCATGACACATTTATTAACGCAAGTCAGTTCAATTCATATGTCAGATTTCACAAGTTGTAACTGTAGCATTTTCAGCTGTGGACCTTTACCAATTGTTTGGTTGCGAATGTGAAAATTAAAGCACCCTTGACCAATATTTTCTCTTTAAATCAAATAGCTTTACTTAGCTTTACTTCGTCGAGGTTCATCTTGGCTACAAAAAAAGGAAAAAGTGAAGAAAGTAGGCGCTAAAGTAGAATTTCAATAAATTCAACACACTCAACTCTTGGAATCGATTTTAAAAAGCCTCCAGTTTAGAGTGCTAATACAGGACAATATAGTGAAACACACCAAACCATCACAAACGGAGGCCTAGTTTAGGATACAACAATGTCGTGCATCTGGTTTGTTCTTTTCAGCTCCGGTGCCACACATCAGCCACCGGATTAGATCAGATGTTTTCACTGTTTTACTTCCTGTTATATGTCTCACTAGTTGATAGATAGCAGAAGTGATCTGTACTGTATGGTTATCAGGTTGCTTCATATTTTAGCACAGAAAAGCATAATCGAGATGAACCCTCACATCCAGTACAAAGGACAATGACATTTGCATAAAACACCTTATTAGACATGCAACTCTATACCCAATAAAATAAATAGTAGACAAAATTAACATTTATTCTAAATGTGTAAATGCACATGATATTACAAGGTGAAAGTGATAAAGTTGTTAGTGTGCAAACCAGCTGAACCAGTTCCCATAGATTCATCCAGACCTTTAGAGAGATGATAGATCATTCAGACCCCACCCAGTCTAACCGAATACCCAAGTCTCAACATTTCACAGAAAATACTGACAATGACACATTTTAAACATGTGATTTTTAATGTCATGGATAGGTCACAGATGAATAATAACTAGTGATGCTAATTGCAGTTGTGCAGCAATGAGCTGTGTCTGAGCCTACAGCGGATGTTCATGTTGGAGGTCATGAAGGGCTCAGTACCGGATACAGGTTAAGGAATGATGACACTGTATGGACACTCCATTTCAAACTGATTTTCACAGAAACTTCTAGCTTTGATTTCTCCTTCAGATGGCTGGAATGAAAAGGACAGTTATACATATTTCAAGGCCCAAGGATCCACAAAGGGACTTAGGAATAAAGAGGTATGAACCTTTGAACTAAACAAAGGTCCATCACCCACATTTCATATCAGATGTGCTGTGCAGCCCTTGTAAAGACGAAGATATGGAGCGAGAGGAGAGAGGAACCAGCATGCCCTCGCAGACAGGTTGTCTGAGTGTTGTCTGCATGTCCCATGACCCTCATCTCCCCCATGCCTCCATGCCTAACCCAAACAGCACTTGTTGGCCACAGAGGTCTGCGAAAAGCCTCCGCAGAGTCGTCCATCTGCGGGCCTCTTTGAGTCTGACCAGAGGCTCATAACAACAGTCGGCATCAGTTGCATTAAGTTGATTAAAGTGGTTGGCGGACACAGGCACTTGTGCTCTCACAATGCTAGATGAAAGAGCCGTGTGGCTGCGGCCCCTCTCCTGGTTGTCAGAGAATCCGCCTTTGCTCTCAGAAGAGGTCAACAAAAGACCAAATAATACGAGAGTGAAAGCAATCGAAAGCTTCTTTGCCAAATGATCTCTAATTGGCCCTTTCTTCCTCGTGGATCAGTCCTATGATTTTGGTGGTGACAGTCGACTTTGCCCACAATTCTACCTTTAAAAGCTTCTCTTGAAAGTGGACTGCTTGAAAGAAGTGACCATTACCTAAACTACACTTGTGAAAGAACAAAAAATGATTTCCTCTGAATTACTTCTATCAAAAGCAATAGATAATTGAATTACATTTATAAGGTAAGGAAGAAATATAAGGTCAGTGGTAGATGACATGTCATAGGCCTGCTTTCTAAAAAAAAAAAAAAAAATGCTAGTGAGAATTGTGGTTGTATTTCTAAAATGTCGGTGTATTAAATATCCTAAATCTGATCACAGATCTGATAGACTTCAGTTTCATTTATCGATGCTGCCCCAGCAATTTATTAAAATAAACAAATAATCATGACACAGGATGCCGTCCCCTCTTTAACCATCAAAAACCACCGGCGTTTGTCCCTCCCGTGCAGCTGAATAGGTGTCATGTGAGGCGAGCTTTCCTTTTCATTACAGGTACGATTTGAGGAACACGCCATATTCCACTTTTGGAAAGGAGTCAAGACAGAAGCTGACAGTATTGTTCCAGTATCAGTGTAGAAAAAACAACAGGAAAAACAAACAAAAGCTTTGGCACTAAGGAGCTGTTCCAGGGATGATAACAATAAAAAAAGGCGAGGTGATCAATGCTGTTCTGGATTTTGATAACACATTGCTCATGCCTGAGACAAATGATGGAAATTCTTAAGGAGAGAGGGCCTGCAATATGCCAAATATGCTCCAAATTAGCCTTCAAGAACAACTCTCCGTGTGTATATGGAAGCTGCATGAGTAAATAAAGGGCCAGCATAAATTACCTTTGGATGTCAATCGTGATAGCACACCCTGTTTTCTTTTTGTTATCGTGTCGCCTATTCGTCTCGCTGGCGGATGACATGAAATGAAAGTATTCTCTCTCTAGCACCACCAACAGTACTCAGAGCGCTTTCTGACACTTGAAAACGATACGGGGTTCGTGAAACCACAGCTGGGCCCCGACTGATTGGCTTGCACACAGGCTGCCACTAAACTTTCGCTGCTTGAGGAGTTGTCTGTGCCGGGACAGGTGGTGTTTATGCAGATGAATGAACACATTACTGTGTGCTCTTCCTTTTGGTTTAAACATTAGCGTTTCAAATGTGACAAATCAGATGTTCATCTCCTGCTATATGCAGCCAATGTGTACGCTGCTGGGAGACCTTTGTGTATGAATTCCCATAGGTGTTGATGTGCACATCCACAGAGTATGGACAATGTATACACCCTCGGAGTATGATATATATTCAGGGAATTCTCTTTGAATGTTCAGACATTGTAGTAATACTTAAACAGCAATTTAAATTTGTCTATATTATATATCTTATATCACAGTTACTGTATATTGTTACGCTAAGTAGAAGTTGGCTTTGCACAATTGGGGGCTCGAATGAGCGAGATGAGCTCTATTTTTTATGCCATGTTGAGAGGAGACTTTGCTTACATTACAGGCTGCTGGGTCTTAAAGTGGGTAATGCAAACACCATGCAATTATCTCCCTATTATCGCACATATGTTCAATTATAATTGGGCCTCTTCCATAGTCATTTCTCAAGAGTGGATCACTGTTACTGAATGATACCCGTAATGAAATTACAGTGTCTATAGGCACTGGAAAAGGTATTTCCGTCTGTGTAGGCTTAGAAAACTCATGTGGCATTTATCCTCTCCATACATACTGTGTTTACAATCTACATGCATTTTCTTCATCATATTCTTACTGTAGTCACACGGTAGTGGCCCAAGCATATCATCGCAGTAAGATGTGGTTCTCTTGTACAAAGGGCACAAAAATCCATGTGCTTGAAAACTAAGATTCATAGTATGGCACTGTGTTAAAATTAAATAAAAAAAGGCATCTGATGAGAGTAAATATTTTGGTAAAATATTTTAGATGTGTTGCTTTGTGTAAAAAAAAAGTTGTTATTGAGAAATACTGGATTAGATGGGATAAATATCTCGACATTGAGCCACCACTTTATGAAATGTTTGCTCCACTTGGAGCGAGGTGCTTTGTTTCTGAGACACTCTGTGCTGTGGGTGAGACACTAAAGTCCCTATTGTCTGAGTCAACTTGACCTGACCTAGCTGGTTAAGCTGAGGCATTGTGAACAGCAAATCGCTTCAACTAGGGGGGTAGCTGCTTTGTGTGGCAACAGGGAAAATAACCTCATAAAAAGAGCATACCCATAGTTTATGCGGAGAAAGACCAGTTTTGTCTCTGGAAAGGCGCTGTTTATCTCCAACTGGCAGTGAAAAACACAACTGCTGTCGATATAGCATACCGACTCATTGGATGGATCCAACCGACGGTCCAATCCTTCCTTATGCGTTTAGCAACACTTTTAACAATTCCAACTGTTTATGCACGCGCATATGTCCCATGTTTCTCACCACTTCATGCGTATGAGACACATGGACATATGCATGTACGTATATGTGTGTGTTCACGCATGCATGTGTTAGAAATACACTCATTCCAATTCTTCCCAGAGACGACTGTGTTGTAAAATATCTGGAAACGCAGCGCCAATCAACAGCTTGCTTTCTTGCCTGAAGCCGACAGCAGTAAAGTGGTGAGAGGACAGATAGCGCTTAGCACAAGCTCCTAATCACATTTCGCCACGCGGCAGGCCCATGCTTGCACCTCACAGGTACTTGTAAACTCCTATCAGTCTATTTCTTCACACCCTCATTGCTCTTAATAACCTGGCTTTGTCACTCTTCTCCAAGCTGATCTGGAGACGGCATTAATTTAAAAATGTAATTAACTCCGCCACAACACAACCTCCAGCAAGCGTTCGCTGCTTATTCAAAACAAAAACAAAGTGGGGGAAATGAGGTTAACAACATCGGCCTCTGTTTGCCATATTGTAAAATCGCGTCCTGTTTAGACAAGATTTTCTTTATTGCCGCTGATATTGTATGGCATCATCACAATATCTCCCATTCCTACCTTGAAGAAGCATCGCATAATAGTCCACCCAAAAAGCAGAGTAATTTGGCATTGTCTGGAGAAAAATAAATCCAATTCCATTGTTATTTTAAGGCGTGCCTTTGTTTTTGTGGGGTATTTTTGGCTTTATTAAATACGTAATGCAGTTGCCCTTCAAACGATTTGTTTGTCTGCTGGAATATTGACAATTATAACACTAACAACAAAGTCACACTCAGTATGGATCCCTTATAGACGAATGAGATCTGATTTACTAACACCACTCTGGTGCATGTGTCTTCATACACACACCGTGATGGATCATCCATGAGAAATATCAACTGCAGAATTACCGGCGGTTTACTGTAGACCAGCCCAAACTTGTATGATTGTCTGGACTGGGCACAGCTCTTGTTTGTGGTCTCCCACTGACTACTGAGTGGGCACAGAGGGGGGACAGCCTTTTTCTCCCCATAGGCCCACTGCCACCTCCTCATTTCCTGCTGGACCTCACCACTAGACACCTCCCCGACTCTAATTACCACAATGGAGTTGCCGTTCCAGCGGCAGTCCTCCCCAGCAGCACCCTATCCCTGCAATGAACCACACCGCTAATTGTTCCATTACATCAACAATAACGCATCTTAAGAAGAACAAAAGGGAGGAAAAAACACAGAGGTAGAGACTAACTTGACATGCTAATTTTCATTAACCCTGATCTTCCTGTTCTTTCATCATCCACCCTCCTCCCCTCATCTTGCTCATACAGGGTGGCGAAGCACTCAAATTATCCACAAGCATTCTAGCTATCACTAATTATCCAAAGAGTTCCTCATTAGGCTATTTCAAATCCAACCTTAGATCAACACTTACTCAGACCTCAGGGATTCTTGATTCCCAACAGCGGTTAAACAAACAATCAGTTCAAAGGATCAGGTATTCTACTTTAAGAGGAGGGGGAAAAAAGCCAAGGGTAAACAACTGCTCACTTGAAAGAAATGACTCCAGCGGCTCCCCGGCATGGACGCCCCAATCTATAATTCATTTTGCTCAAATACATTCGATTTCTTTCTTAAATTGGGTCATTAAGTTATGAGAAGGTCTAAATGCAAGGTTGCCAGCTTACACCCGACGAACGCTGCAGCTCTCTGCTCGTTGTTGCCGCATCTCCGTACGGTGTGCAGCTCTCAGTAATGTGACAAACAGGTGAAGGTGCTGACCGGTTTATCTGTGCCAGCCAGGTCCTTCAGGTAGGTGCAAAGCTTTAACTAAAATCAGGTCAGGTTTCCTATAGTTGGTAATACTGGGTCAGTATTTATACCTAACAGGGCCAAGAGACAATTCAGGCACACACCTAATAGGTTATTTGGAAAGTGCATGTTTCACTGTCCTTTGTTTCCCCTTACAGACCCAAACACCCGTCTCTCTGTGCGTTCCTTAGAGAGCTACTGCTATTGTAACCAATCACAATCCTAATGTGCAGTAATTTCAGTTGTCTCTCAGCCCCCATCCTCCCAACCACACTCCCTTAATGTCAGTGCTGTGCTCTGTGAAACACCACCAGAATTTGAGTCTGTCACTTAAAATATAATGCCGTCAGATCTGTTACTTTAACCTTGAAGCAATTAGCTGTTGCTGAGCCGTAATGAATCCTGACATCACTCCGCTGTGATGAAACCCCTAATTGCTCTGTAAAAATTGAAGCTTTTGACATCACTGCTGACAGACTTTTTTCTTCTCCGTTGTGCGGTCGCATGTGACGGCGCCTGGTTTGAAACTTGAAAGGTAGCGGAGCTTCTCTGCCATCAGCTGTCCTGTCACTTGACAAAAAGGGAGAGGGAAACTGGCTGGATTTGCTGAAATGATGAGGCCATTTAAACTATGATATGTCGCAGCTACAGCATCATTCAGCAGGACTGTTGCAGATGTCCGTGCTAGTTTGGGCTTAGCCATGAGGTGGGTGTTTATAGGATGACAAGCGGATGGCTTGCAGCCACCGTGTCAACAAGTCTGTTCAGTGGTTACTTACTCCTCTAAACAACCAAACTTTAGGAGTATTTTTAGTTAGAGGCCCTACAGCAATGCTATAAAGCATCTATCATTTTAGCTGGAATTCTTACTTACACCGTCCTTTTCTGCAATATTACTCAAGCACAGATTCATAAACTGTCTCTTATTCAGCACAGAGGGACTAGAGGTAATAGAGTCAGGTCAGAGAGAATGGCAACTCTGTCTCCCATAGGGGACGCTGTGATGATCTTTCTTAATCCTGTTTATAGGAAGTATTCTATATGATAAATAACTGTGAGGACGACCCATAGGTCTGCTGTCATGGATTTTCTGCCATCTCAGAATTGTTTAAAACCATAAAAATACATCTCCAGTTAATTTGATATCTCTTTTTACGAAACAATTTTACAAAACATGCATGAGCTATGGTCAAATGGAAATATAATCCAGCTCTATTTCATTATAATATCCACTTGTGAGTTGCCATGCATGTTAAGGGATTTAGCTTGATGAGCTACCAAGTTTGGTCATATGAAATAAAATAATAATTACATTTTTAATATGAATGGGTGAGTGGTAATATTGCATCAAGTCACCATTAGACTTATATTCAACCTATCCCAATGCAGATGTAAACAGACTACACATCTCCTTTTGGTGTCCTTATCAACGTATTCCACTTCGTCATATTTGCTAAAAGTGTGGAAACATCGAGGATCACCGCTTGCAGCTACTGCTTATGTTTTGTTTTGGGTTTACAAAGTGGGTAGCACAACCTCCAAATGATTTTTTATTATCTTCAAAGAGCGCTGGTGATTGGGAAATGGGCAAGGAAACATACCAAACTGAGAAAATATGGAGGCTGATCATCTGGTCTCTCATGGGGCGGCCTTTCTGCACAAGGAACTAAGAGCCTACAGCTAGAGCCTGTGCCACACAGCGGGCCCTTCACGTCTGCCCATACTGGACTACGAACTTGATGCATGTAGCCTATGTAGGACTATAGGGTGGCAAACTAGAACAGCACACAATGATGAACCCGTCAAGTTCGTCGGTAGTAGGCATATTTCCAATGGAAACCGCAATATAGAAGTTTCAAATGTGACCTGACTTCACCGGCCTCTGACCTATAGCCTGCAGTGCTTTAAATTCTCCTATAGCGTTTAAGCAAAACCAGTGTTGCAAAGAGCACCAAAACCATGGAGCAGGAGTTGATAATAGAGTAAGCTTACAAGGCATATATGATAACTTGTTTTTTGGGGGGAGGGGGAGGGGTTAAATTTGTGTTTAGTGAGTGACGTAGAAGATGTGATAATGAGAGGCCAAGGAGAGCAAGTGTTACCTCATTATTGTAATGAAAAAGATATCCCACCATTACATCAGTTGGAAAAAGTGGCAATTAAAGAGCCCAACAAGGTTCCTTGAGGCAAGAAGAAGAAGAAAACGACTCTCTAAAGCCCATCTGTTCTGGATAATATGCGCCATGTAAAAGAAAAGCCTAATCCTCTTCATTCAAGTCTGCTGCCCTCTTTCCACCAGTGATTGTGTTTTCTGAAGTATTGCTCATCCTCACCAAAACTCTGTTTGGCCTTAGCAGCCCATTAGACAGTGGTCACAGTTGTAAACCTGGTCAACATTAGAGATGATTCTGGATCACCATGGATTACATTTTCTATAATAATCATTTTCTGTCATATTTCTTATATTGCGTTATATTTTTATCAGCCCAAAACATTATTCTCGCATATTTGACACATGACCTCTTTGCTGACTATCTACCATAAATTAACAAGTGGCTACTGATAATAATAATAATGAAGAAAGTATGAAACTCTAAACACTCCACTGGCACAGACGAGGAGTCCATCATCATAAATGCTAAATGTGCGCATGGCAGTCAGCCTCATGCTGCCAGTTTAGCTCAGAGTCATTGTGGCCCAGTTCGAGCTGACTGAAAGATTTCAGCTGCTTTGTTTGAGCTATAGGTTAAATTTGTGGATTTATTAAAAATCTGATTAGATAACAACGCCAAAATTACCTGGTACTATGAGAGGGATAGCAGCCTATTAATTCAGCGCTACTGCATGGCTTAGGCTATTATTAATGAATTGGAACAGCCCGCACAACCCCCGACACCCCACCCCTCCCACCCGCAGAGTGCAATAAATAAATAATGTTGTAGAAGTCATGCATATGAACAACACGCGTCGGCACTGCTGCAATAATGGACAGAAACTGTAAGGTCAATATGGCAGCCTAATATTTTTCAAGAGTTGCGGTAAAAATATATGACACGCCACAACTATTTTCACAATAATTTTCTATTGCTTACAAGGCCAAGAAGGGAGCGATTTATCCTCTGCAGCCTCTTATCCAAACGTCCTCTTTTGTAGCCTTTAATATGCTTCAATCTATTATCCATAACCCTTGAGATTTAATGAGAGCGGATACTGCATTTAGTGTAATTACTCTAAATAATAGTGTATATGGGCCATTCCATAATCATTCTTTAAACACACAGCACACTAATAATTCTCGGTCCGTTTTACCATTTTGGTGAAATGTGAAAACGCATAGGTGTGTGTGCTTACAGGCGCCATCCATGCACCAACAGGCAGCATCAGAAAGGGAAACCATAGGGCTGCAGGACTGTTTTCATCAGAATGATGGAGAGAGTTGTCCACGCAGTGAATGACGAGCAGACGGGTTAAACAGGCCACATTAACGCGTGCTGTGTGTGTTAAGAAGCAGTCCAAGTTTATCTTTAGCCTTTAGTTTCCGTTGGTTCCTCTGGCAAAGTGATATTGGCTACTGGTGCCATGTGTTTGTGTGTCTACGTGCGTGCGTGTGTGCATGTGCGTGTGCGCGCGTGTGTGTGTGTGTGGCGCGGGGTGATGTGCATGGCCGATTTGTTTAACTAATTTAATAGTGAAACGCTTAAAAATCAAAAAAATCAAAAATACAAAACTTGCATTGAAACGCACCAGCGCTGCTTTCTCGCTATGGTCGTAATCAAAACCTGTCGCGAGAACAGCAACAGAAACGCAAATGCCAATTTTCATGAAGTAATAATTTCTATAGCCCATTATGTCTAACGAACATGTGATAAAAACGCGCAGGGTTATTTCTAAAACTATATCCTATGATATTTTTCTCGAGAAACTGAGGGAGGTTTGCATGCATTCGTCATTTTTTATAGACCAGCAAAGGTCAATCTGGCTTAAAGAGGAATTTCACAACACTGTAATAAGCAAAAGGTTCAAATGAAAGCAACCCAAAGAAACAGGCCCCGGGGCGCCACGTACAGCCAGCTCACACGAAGCGCCTGCTCGCTATTCTCCAGGGGACGCGCTTATAGGACTTAGGCTAAATAAAATCAAAGTATTATAATAACATTTAATTACAGCCCCGCGCTGTATTGGTTTAGTTTTGCTCCTGAAAGCAACATTTTACCGCAGCAGGGACATTCAGAGCCGAACAGAAAACCTCACTATACAGTAAAATAGTCTTTATGGCCACTATCCCGGAGTGGCTCTCTTAACGAAATAAAACTATAGGCTGCTTTCAACACATTTTGGAAGGGTGCTATATGGATAATGCAAATTTCATAAAACTATAAGCCCCTATAGTAATTTTATATAAATATTACAGAGACACCATAGGACATAAAATAAGCTGCCGTAAAAATAAGAACCATGACACACTATGCCTAGAAATATTATATTATTATAGTGATTTTTCGCCTATTTTAGTTCTAATAATTTATGTTGGGATATTCAAACAGGCTCGGAAACAGAGCTCAGATATTTAGTTTTTCTGGAGACTTGGTAAAACTAACGGCTGCTGGTTATTGAGAATGAGCAGATTATCTGTGGAGTTTTTTTTGGTGTTTTTTTTCCAAGCTCCTTTCCCTCAACCCCTGATCGCTCACGCTGAGAAATGTAGGCTCATTGTCTGCTGTGCTCCCAGAGAACAGCTGCTCAGCCAAGGCCACTTTCCCAATACTCAACTAATCAAACCATTCATCCACCACCAATCAGCTGCTATCCGTGAGATGTGGTGGTAAATATAAATAAGAGGCGGGTAAACTATGACCTCCAGTCATCATAAACAAAATTCAAGAATATTTTCAGAAAAGCATTAATTAAAATAAAAAAAACCACTTTCTGATTTTATGTCATAAAAATGTGTCAGTCTAAAAAGTCACTGCAACCTTGGTAGATCTTAGCTTAGTCTAACTATAATCTACTATTGTATAAAACATATCGAGGACAGCCACGCAATATAGCCCATGTAAATATTTTGATTTTAAAAGTGACAAATGCGATTTGATTTGTGTACTAAATTATATGACCAAGCACCATTGAGGGAAATGGCCTAATCCAACGCTCAGACTCTATAATATAACCTGTGGTTCAAACATTAGCTGGTTAAGCTTCTGCTAAACTTTGCATTAGATTATCTGCATCTCTTCTCTGTTGGTTGTCTGGTTGGTAAGCCTGCAGGCCTGTCCAGAAAAGTTCATGTACAAATGAAATTTTGACTCAGTTTTCAATAGAAGCGTCTGCAATGCATTTAGTATCATTACTTCTTTATTCATTCCGTTCTTCTCCATCTAATAAACTTTATAAGTTTATTTGCTAATGTAAGTGTATTTGTACAAAAGACAAACAAACAAACAATCAGACATGAACAGTCCCTTGTTTTCTGTCACGGCCTCCCTCGACAGAAAGTTCTCTGTGAGGACTGGGCTCAGGCTATGGGCCTATATTAAATACCTCCTTTACTTCTGTAAAATGTCTTTTAAGAGTCTTTTTTTGGGAACAAGTCCTGCAATGTGGTTTCGACGCAGTTACTCACATCACGTGTTCAACCAGCTTACTGGTCACCGTCTTTTCGCGTCTTATTTAGTGTTTTACCGCGGATGCGGTGTGCCGGGCATGGGGTTAGACAGGGGGTTTAGTGCCGGTTGCCCCCCCGGCCCCAGGCCATGAATGAGCACCCTCGGGACCAGAGGTCTCTGGAGGCTGGGGTGCGGCGTGGAAGGAGTCCGGTACATACTGCTGTACATGGCTGCGGCCGCCGCGGCTGCTGTCGTGCTGTCCATGGTGCCCAGCAGGCTGGGGTGGTAGAAATAGGGCGACGGGAACATTCTCTGTAAGGCCGAGTAGTTTCCTGCTTCAGCCAGGAGCTCTAGTCCGACCGCGGTTTGCCTCTTCCACTTCGTCCTGGAAATCAGATCAAAATACAACAGATGAATTATTTAATCAGTTCAGTCTCTGCGTATTCCCCAGACGCGCCTTAATTGGTACGCAGAGGCCTAATTATTGCAGGCACGAATTTGTGGTTAAGGTTTAATTAGGCAAAAAAAAGAAAAGAATATCAAGCCACTATTTTGAGTTCTCCTTGATGATATGTTTCGCACCGTGTGTTTGGATTATGAAAGCTTTATAGTAATCACTTGATAGGCCTACTTTTCTAGACCTGCATGCATTTTAACAATGCTGCGCAAAAAGAGAATTATTGCCTCTATAATAACCTATTAAAATAAACATTTATTTAGAGGATTCGGAGTTACAATATAAGTTATGGGATTGTATAACGAGGTCTGCGGATAAGATACTAATTGTTTGACTCATTAGGGACATTTTCAAAAATAATGCGGGGAGGCAAAATATGTATTATCAGCATAATAGTGTAGGATATGTATTTTGAGACACGTCCCAATTATCTCTAAGCCTTGATAAACTAACTTTTCAAATGAAATTGGGGCAATAATGTAGCTGTAAACACAAAGGTAAATAAACTGGGACTTGCAGTCGGTGATCATCACAAGACAAACAACCACCAATATAGACAAAAATCAATGACATTTTCACAAAAGCATCAATTTAAAATGGCATCTCCTCACATTTTTTTTGCACGTGATACAACTTTATGTCCGACTGTGAATTTGCCATTGAGATTTATGTCAGCCGGAAAAGGTGGCTAAATTTATACAGCAGATACAAACACATTTCAGGTGGGTTTACCCTCCCCGTACATCCCTGACAAACAACAGCCTTGCAAATATTGTAGCTGTAATGACACCATCGCGATCTGGGCCAAAACAAATAAAATCCAAATCTTGCATCCATATGCCTATATTCCCTTTGTGCTCATCCAGTGGATTTGCATGGATTAGTAATTGTGATCAAATGTGGTGTCAAAATAGGCCTGTCACACAGTGTGATGGCTGAAAATATAACCAGAAATCAGCAGCCAAAGTCATAAAACTCCATGTAATTATGAAATAGGCTACAGGGGAAATTTGGGTATAATTGGGTAATAATTAAATAACACCACAACGACTCCAAAAACGCTGATTTGTTTGAGCAATAATAAAAAAGCAAATGTAAATCAGCATAAAGATCCCACATGTGCTACAAAGTTATCTAAAGCTGCAGATATTCGGAACATTTGACACTCTTGAAGGTGCAGTTTCACAGAACCGTTTTTTGGTTGTTTTTGTTTTTGCTGTATGTGGAGTGCTGATGAGCTGCTGCATACCGTCTGTTTTGGTACCAGGTCTTGACTTGTGTGTCTGTCAGGTTGAGAGCCGCGGCCAGGTCCATGCGGTCCTGCACACTGAGGTATTTTTGTCGCTCAAAGCTCCTCTCCAGCTGGTTGAGCTGGTGGTCGGAAAAGGCTGTCCGTGCTTTGCGAGGTTTTTTCGTGCGCACCGGCGGACTGTCTCTGCTACTGGAGATTTCCCGGTCACCCTCTTCTTTAGTCCCTTGGCAAAGGAGAAATGCAATAACTATTAATCGATGTACAAATGAATAAATGGCCTTATAAGCAATGTAGGCCTATATCCGTGCACAGGTCCGAAATATTGTTGTCCTTTCTCTATATCGTGATTAATTGGGGCCTATAAAAACAAACAAATATCGAGGCGTGGGGCTCACAGTCTATATTAATATGCTTTGGCCTATATAGTAAAACTTTTAGCATCATGGATAAATATTAGCTGGAAGTGAAGAGATTGTGCTGAGGCACGTGTGGCAGAAAAGCAAACCAAGGGCAAAAAAAGGAAGTGTATTTGTCACTTAAAGTTTTGTTTTTTTCCCCAGAAAACGGGAAATCGATATGTCAATCCATCTCTATTTGTAGCTGTTTTTCACTGCTCCATGATCCCCCCTCCAGGAAGAACAATAATCTCTCTAATTGACCCACTAGGGAGGCCCGCGCGCGGGGAACATCACCAGGCTTACATCTGTTTCCAGCTCGATTATACTAATAAAGGGACCAGGAAGTGACGGAGACAAAGAGTTATGACACTTCAAAAGTATTCTTCTTCTTAATATACCAAAATTATCATTGTTATTATTATGATTGTATAGGCCTATATTATATTATATTATTATATTATAGGCGAACCAAGGCCTATATCACACTGTTATTTTTGTTATTGTTTTGCTGTTTTTATTGTTAATGTCGTCTTTATGAGGCTACAGCTATTTTGTGCTTTATATAAAAATATAGCCATACTGCATAATGGTAAATCAGCCTGTATCATATAACCTCAACAACAAAATAGCTTTTTTCCCCAACTTCAATAATAATTCGCTGCACTCACCGTTGCATTTAATTTCACTTTGCATGTCATCTCTTTTGTCCAGCTTGCTTCTGTTTTCGTCTTGTTCCAACTTGGGCCTGAAGCCGTCCGGAGCCGTGGCACTTTCTGGTTTAGGTGTGTGATGCGGTGAGGATACACTGGTGCTGTAAGGTGCGCAGGCTGCCAGCGGTTTACTGTCGCCTAAAATGTCTTTGATTAGGAAGGAAGAGGTGGCAGTCCTCGGGGCGCAGCCGGCCCCTGCGAGCGGCTGCTGCTGCTGAGGCGACAGCGGCAAACTTTGCGGCTGGTTGTGGTGATGGTGGTGATGCTGAAGTCTGTCCTGGACCAGCTGCGCATCGGCGGCGCGCTC
>OMOV01105061.1:0-12444 GCA_900312565.1 Beryx splendens | reverse complement strand
GGTCCGTGCAGATAACTTCTAATCACACACACACACGCACACACGCACACACACACACACTTCTTGAAGGCGAATTGACCAGCAATTACAATCTGCCTGAATGACACCCCCTGAATCCCAAGCTATCCCCTAACTCCCGCATCGTAGAAAGCGGGAAGAACAGATTTAAGAGTCTTGATCGATCTGAGCAAGACGGCGACCATGACCTTGAGCCACCTGAAGATCCAGGTGGCAGCGGTCATCTGTGTTTTTCTGCATTATAGCAAAAATGTCACTGTAGAAACAAAAGGAGTGGAGCTCGGAGGAGCTGCGGTACTGTGATGAAGACTGCAAGATAATTACGGACAGACTTCGCCGAAATGTGCAAACTCATCGCCGACACCTCCCTCGGGCTCTCCTACTTCATCTGGTTTGTCTCCGGATTTACGTGTAAAATATTTTCTAATAAAACCTTTGGTAATAAAATCCCCGATCGGATGTTGGGTCTGTTTGATTAATGTCACGGCTTAGGGAGCGAGATTGATAACCGTCTGTGCGTGCGAATCTCATTAACGCCTGCAGTCGGTTACTGTTGCACAAGGTGCGGACGGGGGAACAACAAAGCTGAGCGAGAGAGCGGCCTCGCATCAAGGCAGACTCGGGGCTTGTTTGTTTGTCTGCGGCTGTAATCCGCCCACCGCCGCATCTCGCCAACCCGCCGCCGTCTTCCTTTGTGAGGCTGCTCACACACATCAACGGCGCAGTGTTGTTACGGTGAGGCTGCATACACAAACAGACCTGCTGTGTTGTTATCCCTCGTCTTGCAGCCTAAAGGTTTTAGTGCAGCTCCGTACTTTGCTGCGTGTCAGTCTGCGTAGGAGCCGAGAACATTCGCAATTACTGCTGCGTTTTGTGTGCGTGCGTGTGTGAAGACAGCCAGATCAATACAGACAGGCAGGATGTTTTGGAGAGACTATATCAGGAAACCCACATAAGCTCCGTTTAGGCATTAGTCCAGCAGGACATCTTGATGGTGCACACTGGTGTCAAACTGCTGAACGTTATGTGAGGATAGGGCCTTTTGAGAAACAAACATTAATGCTTTTCTGAAAACATATTTCATTTTTGATTATATTGCTTGTGGTTTACCTTCTAATGATCACCGACTTCAGGTTATAGTTCACCCACGTCTTTATTTACAACTACATCGCTGGATTACACTGGACTGTATTATTGAGACAAGCCCTGATGTCAGCTTCAACATGACGAGATTACGCTCTGCTGTGATGCTCAGGCAGCCGCTGGAGCAGCAGTCTCTCCGATATACTGAGAGGAGATCCACCCCAGCATAGAGGAGAAGGCAAAGGGCAGTAAATGCTGAGTTAGGTGGGGTCACAGTGTGAATTGGGATGAGTTGGGTTCTGGTGACTTTGGACTTGACTTTGACGACTGGTTTCTAAAGTCTCGACAAAAGGTCTTGTGTTTGTGTAAATGACTCAGATTGACTGAATTTAAATTGTTTATGGAATGATTGAATTTATTGAAGCTGAAACTGATTATAGAAATCAAACTCATGATGCTCTTAGCAAGTTTGTACGCTATATTGCATTGAAAGGTTCTGGATATTTTTGTTTTCTTTCTGTTTTCTTGGTTTGTTCTAACTTGACTTGCTGTTCTACATTTAGACTTGAGACTTGACATTGCTGACACGGACTTGACTTGGATTTGACTTAGTAATCTACATTTAGACTTGGGTCTTGAGACTTGAGACTGATCTAGGACTCGAGCGAAGCTGACTTGATCACGCCTCTGCTTGTCTGTTTTTTTTCCTTTTCGTCTTCACACCATGCGAGTCAAGTCCCGGCCTGTTGGCATTTGAACCTGAAGAAACCACGGTTTTCACAGGCACAGAGTCGTCTGACAACAGAGACGGAGAGATATGTCAGGGAGTCGGAGGTGATGGAAAGAGCGCTTCTCAACATCACAGGTGACGGGGAGCGCTTCCCTTCCCCTCACCTCCGGGTCGGAACTCCTGCTGTGTTCACATCATCTGGGAATAACTGTGGGAACGACTTGGAAGCGTCGATGCGTTTGAACTCGTTTGATGGTGTCAAGACGCCATGATTGAGGTTTTCTGTAGACTTTTGATCCTGATACTTCACACACATGCAGTTACGTGAGGGAGGGAAACATCTGAGTTCACGTTTGGGTTTTTACAGCAAAGCAAACATTGCAGTGTCAACCACAAATGACTTGCGTGATGAAAATGAATTGTATTTTAAATTAATATAATCATTCTCTACATTTGAAAACAGATATCTCCTTGTTGGTGACATTAGGAAGAATCCAAGTATTCAATCTTTTTATTTCATCTGAAAGCTGAACTCAGAACTTTTCACCATCTGAGGTGGACGGTATTTTCAAGCAGAGAACTTGTCTCAACCGTCATTCCCATATGACACCAACACAGCATCTATTCACACTGTCTCAGCTCATATAGGCCGACCGTCTCCGGTTACTGAGCCGTGATCGCACATCTGCTGCCTTTCGCAAGCGGCTCGGCAAGCTCTAATATCGCTCCATAAGAAGGAGGGGAGCGGCAGGGCGTCGTTTGCATATTGTATTGGCAGAGGAGGCCCGGCCCCATGCATCTCTTATCAGTGATTATGACTGCGGCGTGTTTAACAGCGGTTGTACAGCAATTTCACAGCCGAGGGGAGGGAGAATAATTGTATTTTCCAAATGACTGAGTGCGAACACTGCGCCGCTGTGCTTTTGG
Source organism: Beryx splendens (assembly GCA_900312565.1). Taxonomy (NCBI): domain Eukaryota; kingdom Metazoa; phylum Chordata; class Actinopteri; order Beryciformes; family Berycidae; genus Beryx; species Beryx splendens. The sequence continues at coordinate 9,686 of OMOV01105061.1, read as the reverse complement.
GCTCCTTTCTCTCTGTGCGGACCGAGAGGAGAAGGTATGTTATTGAGTGTAGGCGTAAGGAGTGATGTAGTGAGTGATGTAGTGAGTAAATAAAAAGTGGGTAAACCGGGGCGTTGCATGACGGGGCGCAGGCCTCGAGCACTCGCTTCCTTACAAATCCAGTTTAAATCCACGCCTAGTTCAGCAGTGACAGCATGTGTATCGAGGGTGACAGTAAGTGTGTAAAGACTGTATATCAGAAACAAAATGGTGAGAGATTAAAATGTTTGTTTGCAAATTAAAAAACAAAACAAAAAGACATAGGCCATATTCTCCGGGCACAATGGGCATTAAGTAAGTAAGCTTAACAACCTGGATGCTATACACGGAGCAGGTCACATGAAAAAAAAAAAGCACAAATAAAAAGTACAAAAAATAAAACAAATACATAAAAAAATCAGTGACCTCTTCAGTGATAGGAGAAAGCTGAAATAATCAGGGCTATTTAAAAAGACTTGAATCATCCTGTCTTCTGCAGCAGGTGTTTTCAGTCCCATCAGAGCGAGCTGACTCATACGGGCCGGGCCGGGCCGGGCCGCTCGCTCGCTCGCTGTGAAGAAATCAGCCTGTTTTTGTTATTGGTATTGCATAATGTCACCTGTAGCCTGCTGGGTGCCACAGTGCAGCAGCTGCAGCTGCTAACTGGGATTGTCGGGGAAGTTTGAATAACACTTTTCAAGAGACAGGGGCCAGGTAGATTATATTTCTATTTCTACACTCCAAACCATTTCCAAACCTTTGACTGCGTGTGTCGCAGGCCATCAGCCAGGCCACTATGTGCTACAGCTGAAGATTATTCCTCACAACCATAAAATCACAATATGTGACATTACGTTTTGAACTACAGCTGTGAGCTATGATGTTTGTATAGTATCTCAAATGTTGCTGTGGGATTGTAATGAAAAAATGACTTTTTCACCTTGTTGGCTAATTCTCTATATCATAACATAGACCTACTTAACAATAGATGCCCAAAACCTCAGGTTTACAAGAAGGTTTCCTCTCTCATCCTTCAAAATCAAGGGGCTGCATGTCATCTTGTCTAACGAGGCGGATGTTGTCAAACTGCCCCCAAGCTGTGACGCCTTGTTGTGGAAAAGGTGCTTAAGAGCGCTGAAGACAATACAAGCGGTGACATATTGCTTCATAAAGTCCAATAACCCATATCATATGGGCGACTTGCCATTACACAGACAAATTCTCCCCTCCGCGGCTGTCCAGTAAGCAGCCGCACACCGAGGCTCTTCAGCACCATGGACAGAGACACGGCAAAGACACAGCACTGACTTGGAAACGGCTGGGAAGTCCTGCTTTATTAAATAATGTTGTGAATATTTATCTGACAAGGCCTAATTTCAAATCACTTTCATTTGATAAATACCATAAATGAAAATATAATTGATGTTTGTTCATATTCAGCTGGAAATCACCTTTTCTGTTTACGACTACTCCAGTATTATAGGTCTACCCACTGGTTTGTACACCCATGTGTCAGCATAATAACTCGTGATTGATCGGCTGTTGGGCTTTTGGAACACCTATGTGCTCAATCACCACTACACCAGCATGTGTGTGCCAACCTTTTAATCATCCAGGTGTTGTCAGAGCGTGGACTGTCTCTCAGGTATCCTGTGTGTTGTTGAGAGAGGACAGACTTCTCTGAGTAAACTAATTTACCACTTAAGTCCATGTCTGAATCCAGGATATCAGGACACAACGCACCTCGAGCCCTGTTAATGCTTCAGTTCAATCCAAACGCTTTACGATCTGGTTGTTCCGGGTCATTCGCGCCTGCGCATTGTTAGCTTGGCTGTGATTGGCTGAGGCGTGCTCGCAGCTGTTGTGATAGGCCTACCTGGTATGTAGCCTACACACCTGTAACTGCTCAACGGTAAATGTAACGACATGTAAATATAAAAGTAATGATAATAAAGGCCAGTGTCGTGCTAACTGTGTCAACCACTCGGTTTAACCTATGTTTAAGAACTATATGCTTGGCGGCAGAATATTTAATTCGTTATTATTCGGTTATCTTTTATTAACTACAAATAAAAGATGTAACCTATAAGCACTTCCGTGTTTTTAAAAAAAAACTGGTGTGTGTTCCCGTCGTTTTATAAAAGCGTCTCGCTTTAATCAAGTTTTAACGACTAAATCGCGTGTTTCATATCACTCCGCCTATAATTGATATTCCCCCACTGCGAGCCGCGGCACCCCCCCAACTGAGAAGACGGGAAGTGTCCCTCCGCCGCATGTAGAACCGGCTGAACGGCGTCGGGAGAGCCAGTCAGTCAGTCTGCTGGTGCTGGAGGAAGCTGCGGCCACTTTCCCCCTCTCCGCCTCCTCGTTTTCACACAGGTATCTAACTCCCTTCCGCGCTATTAAAAAGAAAGAAAGTCACCTGGATTTAAAAACAGAAAGAAAGAAAAAAACCTTTTTCAACGTGTACGCCACCCGATGTGAGAAAGCACGAGAGGAAAAGGAGACAAGAACAAAAAAGCGAGATGGGAGCGTTCCGGGTGCTGCTGGGGAGTTTACATTACATGGGACTCTGTATGCAACTTAGTGCCTCCACAAAGCAAGCTGGACACGCCGAGGTGGAGAACCACATCTCCGGGAACGGTAGGTGTGAGACCCGCCGTGAGTCTGCATGCTTTCTGTATTTGTGTTTGAAAAGGACGACATCCCAGAGAGGAGCAGAGGCTGGAGGGCTGGTGTTGATGTCGTTATCAAGTCATGCAAATGTGTTCTCCTTTTCTTTTTTTTCCACTGAATGAGGGTACTTGTATGTGCTTCTTGCTGTGTGAGGCATTAAAATGAGTTCCAGCATTTAGGTCTGTGCAATGAATGGCTCGACCCATCAGTCAGTCCAGGCATGTCCACCTGTCTGTCTCATGAAACCAACAGGGTACTGGTCACATTTGGATATAAACAGCTGTATCAGATCCCTGGATAACGTGATAGCCCTTGATAAGTACAGTAAGGGTTATGTGCTTGGATGTAGCCGATGTAATCAATGGTGTAACAGCCCATAACGTATGGTCAGTCAGAACTCAGGAAGGACAGGTTGTAACCGTCCTGAGGGCTGCAGTTCAGGACCAGTGCTTCTTCATATGCTTCTGATCAGTGGCTGATTCATCCCAACGTGACAGAGGTGATGTCAGCTGGTAGATGGAAGTCACCATTTTCCTCTAGTAGTCCCATTAAGTCTATACTTTGATTCAGATCCAGTCTCTTCCTCTTCCTCATGCAGCAGCACCGGATCCTAAATGGCCTCCGGTCTTTACACTTTGTTGCGTCATGTGAACCGACACGGAGGATCACTCACAGCTATCACATCGCCCCGGCTCTCCTGTCATCTTGGGCTTGGCCCGCCAGTCTCCACAGATGCCCCCGCTGTCAGCTCTGGCTGTCTGGCAGATGTGCGGGCCGCCGGTCAGGCACAGCCCTGAGCTGGCCTGGGTGGAGAAACCAAGCGAGGAGGGGGAGGAGGAGGTGATTGCCAGCAGGGCTAAATGCCCCGGTGCCCTTGAGCAGGCAGTGAGTGTTTGATCCATTACCTTCTGCCAACTTCTGCTCCTCCCTTTAGAGGTGCTCTGTATCAGCAGCCCTGGACCCATGCAGGCTTGTTAAAGCATATTGCATGAGGGAAACGGAGCTGTGACTCTTTTTGGGTCCCGCCGCCGGAGTTAGCATTATAAAGTTGAAAGCTGCACTAGGCAAGATTCTTATGTAAAAATACATCTATGTTCTCAGCCTGTTGTGTGGCTGTAACAGAGCAGAGCATCCCGTCCCCGGTAACTGAGACACTGTAGATTCGCCTTATTTGATCAGTTGAAGGTCTGGTGTTGGGTATGGACTCTTCTCTTCCCACAGGAATTGATGAATTGAAATTTAAGACAGAAATCCAAACGGTCTCCTAAACGGCAGCAGAGAAAGCTGCACTCACCAACATTAGATCTGTTCCTCTCTGGCCTCTCTGGTCTCTTTGGTATTATACAGCATCACAGAGCGGCCCGGGTCGGTAAACAGTTCACTGACGCCACCTTACAGGAATTTCTGGGTCCTTACATTTCAAAGTTACCTCTCGCTCCATTTGGTGCCTCCAAAACGTGTATTTGCCTCAAGCAGCTTGAATATTTCTCCTGAATATGAATACACCCATGGTGAGGCGTTGGCGCATTGTTAAATTCATAACCTTGTCGAGGACCGTTTCTGTCAGAAGCTGTGCAGTTTAAATGTGGTTTTGTGTCAGAATAGTGGTGTGTGGGGGAAAAACAAGTGTGTGCTCAGACTCATGTACTTTAACACCTAATTACAGTGTTAAAATATGAAGTAGCTGTTCATGTACTATAATTAGTAAAGTCCAGAGTGAAGCGTAACCTAGAAAGTCTTTGACTAAGTTGTGATGGATGGTAACATTCAGGGATGTGGGGGAGTTTTTACCGCCTGTGTGTTTGCAGGATAGAGTTCATCCACCTTTTAGACGGGTAGAATCTTTATGAGGTGGATTTATGGTGTACAACACAACAAGCTGATGCCGGTTACATGAGGTTTGGGGTCTTTTGAGGACAGAATTCAGAGTAGATTCATGCTTTTCTGATTTTCCGGTTTTGGTTGTTTCCCACCACATCACTAGGTGAAGTTGGAAGAAAGGGGGAAAGAAAGTAAAAGACGAAAAAGCAGCAAGAGAACGGCAAGTAATGAAAGAAAAACAGTTTGCGAATCCTTATTTGATTTCCAGACTGTCCCAGTCTGCGTCTGCCCACACGCTGTTTTGGTCATTGATACTTTTCAATTAACGTCTCATTAGGGCGCGGTTATCCAGCGAGGCAATTATTGCAGCCAATCAATTGCCTCAATTAATCTGTGAGGGGTAAATGAGCTGTTAGGCCGGTGAGACGCTGAAACTTTCCAGTGGAAACGCAGACTAATGAGACACCAGGAGCTCAAAGACATTTGGATTATTGGTTTTGTTGAATGTAACTTTTTAACAATGTCAACAATACGCTGCAGAGCTTGAGCGACTTGGTCTTACGATTCCAGTCGTTTTCATACCGACTCCCATCATGCTGTTTTTTCTACCCCTAATGCCAAGCAGTGCTATCTGAAACGCCATCATACCCAGCAAGCGTTTGATGAATGGCGACGTGCAGGAGGATATTATGGCCTGGTAAAAAAAAAATCATATTAAAACGGCTTTGGAAACTGTTTGAACTTATATCAGAAAGATGTTTCGGTCCAGATTTAACAAAATAAACACGCCGCCGCTGTATTTACACATGCTGCTGCAGGCTGTCGTATCAACATCTATTCAACGCCAAAGTGCTTGCTGGCTAGTGGAATGGATTGGAGGCAGGGTCTCTGCTGAGAGGACAAAGGGAGATATTCATGCCTGCGAGGCTTCACACAGGACCAATCTTTTACACTCACCCTATTCTGACCTCCATCCTCAGAGAAAGCAGCGGCGTCCTGGGCCCCATCGCGGCAGATTGCATTTGAACCACTTTTTTCCCAATTCAACAGACCAAACATTTACCATTCTGTCAAGACAGAATCCTCCGTGGCTATGGAGAGATATCCAGCCTTTAAAAGGCTTCAGGCATGGCTGCCCCGCTACACAACGACAGCGTTCGACAAGAATCTATTGGCTGCATCTACGAGTGTAAACCAAGTCCATCAGACAGTTCAGACAGGCGTGGCACGATGCAGCTGCAGCCTGCGATGGTTACACACCTGCTTTACAGCCCTGTTTTTACTGCATTACATACTCCTGATATGATGGTTTTATCATATAAGAGAAATGTAATGGTGAAACTTATAGAAACGCTACTGATAGCCAGGCTTTAACAGTGAGGCAGTGACATCACACAACTGTTAGAGACTGTTGCACTCAGAACTGTAACAGTGGCCAACGCAGTAGCACTGGCAAATACTCAGCAGCAGCTTGTGGGGTTTAGTGTCCTCTTCAGCAAAATCAGACAGCCAAGTGTCTCCGTCTGCTCCGAGCTCCTTTTACTCTCAATCCACATTCAATCACCTTCTGCTTTACAGTCCTGCAGAACAATAACAATCAGATGACTGTAGGTATCTGTACGCTACACCAATACCACTTTTTTTCAGAATCAAGGTACTTCAATAATAGATCGGACCGTATGAGCGCCAAGCCAAGCACCACTCAGTTAACATTCGGTCACCTGATGTTGGCCTCACAGGAACGAGTGCGGCATTTGTTCAAAATACCCACTGAAAGTTGTGCAACAATCCTCCTTTTCATGTTTGTTTCATTTCAGTTTCAGAAAACCGATATTGATGCTCGTGCGTTTACGTTTTTTCAGTATTACAAAGCAAACCCCCAGAGGATATAGTTAACGGTTACTTAAGAGTGAATGAAACTATAATTATTTTTACTCTAATGAATGAACTGATGAATGTTGTGCTTTTATTTTGAAGGCAGAATGTCCTCACTTCCTGTATTTTTCTGTCTCATTTCCCTTAATGTGTAACAGCTTTTGCACATGTTGCAGCTATAATTGCACACTGGCTTGATCTTGATCTTTGGGGTATATTCAACTTGTTTTGTCAAAGTAAGTCATTCATAACTCCTCACATCGGTCACAGATCTAGCTCGTCTTTCCTTGGGTTGGCAGGTCTGTCTGTACGTTGTCAGTGATTTTCTCTGTTTTCTATCCGTCACAATGGTGAAATATTCTGCGATGTGCGTGCGCTCTGTTTCGGGTCCATTAGAGTAGAAGTCTAGTTTGCTTTGAGATTCGGTCGTTTCTTTCCAATATGTGACGACTCTTTCTTTGTTTTTTGAGATCCTTTGGACCAGACGACCCTTTTATTCTCCCTTGCACGCTCTCTCTCTCTCTCTCTCTCTCTCCTTTTCAGCCTCCGTAATTGTATTGACTAGAGAGAGCGAGGCAGAGAGGGAAAGGAAACTGTCAGAACCCGCAAGAAGGTTGGGAGGGGAGAGCGGGTAGAGAGAGTGGCAGGCTGACAGTTTTAAAGCGTGTCAGAGCTCAGCAGTAGGTAGAGCCGATGTATTTAGGTCCTGACCTCAGGATATGTATACTCCGCCGAGAAGACAAGTGCTGGAGGGCAGCCTGGGATACACTACACAGAGTACAGAAAACATTAGCTGCACCTTCCTCCTGCACGACGCGCGTCTCGCTCGTCTCGAGGCTTAGAAATCCATCTTTTACCTGTCTGCTCCCCTTCGTCTGCTGCTCGCTTTTGACTCAAGCGGACTTAAAGTAATAACCCACAACATTTTCATACTCTCTATAATATAACCCCAAAGAACCTCAACAGTGATCCATCCTACAGCATATCCAGGTTTCTAAACACCCGCTGTCTGGTAGGTCTTTCCTGGGGGGAAATCCTCCAGATTTAAAAAAAAAAGCCAAAAGAAAAGGTACAAAATGCATTTCAGTGATGACCGCTTTAATAGGTGAAATCAATCAAGGCTCCCAGCTTCGACCTGGATTCCCTCGCCCGGTCTATTCCACAGAAAACGAAGGTGTTCTTGAGATTTTCGGACACCCGCCGGCTAAATTATTCAAATTCACCGCGGCAGGCAGGTAAATGGTCAGGCTGTGATGATCACTCTCTCTTCCCTTGACCTTAAAATCCGCTACGTGTGTCCCGGAGGCTCGACGGGATAAATCACACGCCGTGCGCTTGTCAACATCATGAGTTTCAATTCGCCTCATTTGTCACGTCGTCCCGTCTCCCATCATTCTTGTCACCCCAACTGCAGAGCATCTAACAAAGAGGAGGACCTCAAAAATAACCTTTAGAAAACTCACTGGTTGATATGCTTTTCATAATATTCATGGACCAAAGATCACCTGGAGCATTAAAGCACCTTGTTCAGAAGTCTCTTTTGGACGCCTCTCTCTCTCTTAAGCAGTTAATTGCAGCTTCTGCGATTTGGAAATTGCAGAAGTTCATATTGCGATTTCAATTTTTCTTTTTCTATTAAATGTTCAGCTCTAATTGAAACCCGAAAAGTGTTTCAGAGTGGTTCAGTTCGCATAAAAGTGCCAGGTACCTACCGATTTGAGAGTTATGGATTGAAGCTGCTGATAGTGGATATTTTGTTCTGATATTCAAAATGTTTAAATATGATCATTTTCATGCCAAAAAAAAGCAAGAATTCAGTGTTTTCCCCCAGAATTTTATTCTTTTCAGGGTGGAAAAGCCTCTGAAACTGCATTTACACCATCATGGGACACTGCTTGCTTTTAGGGTTAACAGGCCCCTCCAGCTATTCAGTGGTGGGGGGAAATCTGTGATACAGTGGGCCTTTAACTGAAGAATTAATTTGCACATTGTAAATTGTTGAAAAAGTTGTTGAAAAATTAAATGAATAAATAAAATATATGAAGAAAATAGTATGTGACTGCAGCTTTTCAAAGAGCAACCTCCATCTTATTGGAGCCGATATCGGATATTTAATAAATAAGCAAATGGTAAACATGTTGTCCCCCAGCCGTGATGTAGTTCCACCCTCGGGTCAGTCAGTGACTGCTGAGTGTACTTGAAATATGAGTGAAATTGTAAAAGCATTTTGAAAGGACAGGTTGATCATATATTTCTGTTGCCTACTCTCAGAATGACTCTTACAAGTTATAGGTTGAAATGTAATAACTGTAATTGTCCTGTTTTACTCAATACTGTACAAAATATAAGAACTACAACACACAACTAGAAAAGAATACATTTCCTAAAGAAATTTTAAGTATGCTTGCTGCCCTTGCTTGCCCCTGCCCTACGTGGCGTTCGCTGGTTTTGCTAAGCGGTGCAGCATTGCAGTTGTTAGCATTTTGCACCATAAATCCATAAACCAGCCAATTACGTAAACCGTAAACCCAAGTCCCAAATGCATCAAGCCAGTCGGTAAAAACTCCGCTGTATACAGAACAGTACATCCATCCATACTGATCTCCATTCCTGTGTGTCCTGTCTCCTCTCTCCTTTTCAATTGCGTCCAGCCGCCCCCTAGCGGCACAAAGTCAACTTTACAGTGTGACTGACTAACTAACTAACTAACTAACTAACAAACAGACGGAGACCGAGACATAGTGCCCCCTTTGGTGGGGGACAAAAAGGCCAATATCAGCAAAGCAGGCTCAGACGTTTACCATGTCCTTGGTACTTGACAATGTGGACTGGAATCAGGCTCAAACCTCAGCTGTCACCCATCACTCTCTCTCACTCTCTCCTTTCCTTCCCAGCCTGCCACTGTCTGCTATCTTCTGCCTAATGCACCCAAAATCCTCCCCTCTCGCCCACTCCTCTCCCCCACTCCTCCGCTCCTCTTCCCCTCCTTCAAAATTGGTACAAACAAGCTGCGGGGTCAGGCGCCAGTCAAGGACTCTCCCTCTGTCTTCCTCCATAAGTGCCTTCTGCCTCTCTCATCCTTCGGCCTCCTGCAAAGCACTTACTTGTGTGTGTGTGTCTGTGTGGGTGTGTGTGTGTGTGTGAGAGTGTGTGAGAGTGTGTGTGCATGTGCAAGACTGCAGACTTTGTTTGAGAGACGATAAAGGCAGCTTTGAGACTGACGATCCAAACCTTTGCTCTCTCTTATGTGTGTGTGTTGTTGCATGTGTGTGTATACTGTAAGTGTGTGTGTGTGT
>OMOV01105024.1:2061-12724 GCA_900312565.1 Beryx splendens | reverse complement strand
TTGACTTAGAGATTGTGAACATTATTTTTCTGAATGTAGCTGCGTTCGTTATGACAGTGAGAAAAATAACGTTCACAATCTCTAAGTCAATAAATGACATCAGCTCAGCTCACATCAGGTTCAAATGTGTGATCACACTGAAATGGCACAGCAATAATGTAACTTGTTATGTCTGCACATATACTGCATAAACAGTACGTAATAACATATATACACTGTAACTCCTCTGCAGATTCACTCACTCACAGTAGACTCACTTGTGGCTGCATTCATGATCGTTTTCCTTATCAGCAGTTACAGTACAAATGAATCCATCATAGAGCATAAAGTCCAGATAAAACACTTAATAAGATAAAGGTCATCTCCATCCTTTAGACAATGACCACACAACACTGTGATTACAAATAGGTAACTGGAATACATCCAGCATCTTTTTATTCTCGTGATTCACCACGGTGCCCCACACTGCAAATTTGCATGTGCTCAATTATACATTCAGTGTGTGATAAACATGTGCACTTCCTCATTATGAGAAGGAATTATTTATAGCATGCTGTGCTCCTATCATTTGTCGGTCCAACAGGTACAAAAAGATGGAGTTCAAGGACACCTAAACTTGTCCTCCCAACAAGCTGTTACTTGGACAAACATTCATCATTCAAACCCACAATTCCAGCACATTGAATCCCTCTTCACTATTCACTGGAATAACAAATCTGTAGTGTATCACTCATGTAACGGGTCCCCTGTTCTTAGTAACTAAAATGAACATCCCAGACAAGATGCTAGACTGATACATCTCCAGCTGCAGGAAATTAATATGTATTATTAAATACATAACCCTTCACTCTAAGCATGGCCCGGACGGATAAAACAATTACTTTGCAAATTATTAATGCACCAAAAATATTCAGGAGTGCCTTTTCAAAATATAATCATATTCTGAGGCCTTCATTAAGAGCTACCTAAGTACATTTGTAAGCACATTCTCTTTACGATTGTAATTCATGCTGCACTGGTAGAGCTTCTTAATTAACACCTACTCCGGCCAACAGATAGAACTGTGTGTTTTGTACTTGCCGGCTGAACAAAAAGTCATTGTTGTTAATAATGTTCTCTTTGGCCCACCACCTCTGATTTCAGATGATTGTCTGTGCTCTCTCTTACAGCAATTTCCTCTCTATATGTAATTGGTATTATGACCTATCTGCTGGTACTGCTTTGTCATATTTGATTATTTATTTCAGTGAATAGACTAATCCGTTGCCAACAAGCAGGTTTATGGAGCACACACAATGATGTCAATGTGCAAAAAGGATGCGGGCTGTGAAAACTAAATTACCTACTGCCACTTACCTTTCCAGTTACTTTATATGGCCATGAAGTAAAATCTGTGGGAAGGGAAATGCTGTGAAGAGACAACGTGGCAAAACAACACATTGAGAAAGGATACAGCGTTCATTCTTTTGCCATCTTAAAGCAATAATAGGTGTGCATGCAATTTTGTGTGTGTGTGTCGTGGTGTGGATGGGCATCTGGGCTCCTCATATAATCTGTTTATGGCTTTCTTTCTTCATTAAGCCCAAACAAAAATATACTTCTTCATCACATTTCCCGTTGTTATTTATTACTCTCACAGCTGCAACAAACCATTTAGCAAAAGTGCTTCTATAGCAGACTGATCATTGTCCACAACAGAGGTTGATCCCAACTGTTTTTTTTTGGCAGAAGTGAGGTTGGAAAATTGAAATTGTTGAACCACCAGCTACCTTGATAAAGGCATTCAGTGAAATGTCGGTACAGGTGTGGTGGGATCTTTTTTTGATGTATCAGTATATGAGAAACTGAGGATACCGCCTGCTCATTGCGTGTGAATCTGATACTGCATCAGCTGACTTCAGAGTCTTGTCCTTTGAGTGAGGACTGCTATACATATATCAGGTATTTTTCTTTGCAGTGGGGTCTTCTCTTATTTCAATTTGTCACTCCAACATTTCAAATCCATTAACACTGTTGCAATATAGAGGCACATAGGATGAATACAATATGTCATTCCTCAGAAGGACTGAAACCAAACTGCTCTAACTTTTTATAGAGGCATCTGTGAAATCTAATAGTCAAGTCAGTTTATGTAGGAGTTACTCCCCCCCCCCCACAAAGTGATTTATAGAAAACAAATGACAGAAATGCAGATAAGCAGAAGAGATAAAAAAGAATATGAGAACATGGGGCAGCACTATAGTCCACAGAGAGAAAAATGACAGACTGCAGGGGGGAAGACAAAGAGGAAGGAACAGCTGGTATGATAGGAATGAAGGGAAACTGTAAACTGTATAAATGGTGCTTAAATCTGAACTCGAAATACTGAGACAGACAACGTCTGATTCCGTGACATCGGCGGAAAGCTTGTTCCAAATGGAAGGGGCTCTGTCCTCTGGTGTTTTCTTTCAAATGCAGGAAATGCCACAAAGTCCTGCATCCTGTGAACAGAGAGTTTGTGTGTCGGCTTACAAGAAATCAGTGAACTTGTCGTTTCCAAATTTAGAAAATGTGACACCTACTCTGCCAAAAAACTGCAAGCATTAAAGGTATAATATGTAACATTTCCGCATTAAAATATCTAAAAACGACTTGACCTATGTTATGTATTTTTTTGAGTTGTGTACTTACATTATCCCAAATGTTCCCAACAATGTTCAAACCCAGAGAAATCCGTAATTGTATTCAAGGTAACGGTCCGTTTCATTTGGTCGCCTGTCAATGGCGTCATATCCCCTTTGCCCCCTAACTTCTGGGGAAACACGGGAAACACCAGATGATACGTCAGAGAGTGAGAAAGGAAATCAGTAAACTAGCTAGCCACTCTGTTGTTTTTTTCATGATGGGTCACGATTATTCATTCCCGTGTGCTGCGCGTTCTGTCGCCCAAGCTGTCCCCGTAAGACACCAACTCCCATGATCCCACGCTACTTCACAACGTCATCAAACTACGTCTTTTGTTACTGTTTTGATTGAGAGACCCCTAGCAGCAGAAATTACATACTGTGCGTTTAATTTTTAATTACATGTTTGAAAGACTAGAATCTGGTGCTTTTATAACACTGATCTCTGAACAGCAGGTAGCTAAAATAGATAACTAGCATTTTGGAATGAAATCCTTCACTAAATTAGTGATATGTTGTGGTGCAAGACAATGCAATGTTTTGCAAGTTTGAAGTAGGATTTTATCATGCATGTGTGCCTTTACAGGGAAGCAGTGAGGAGAGACTAAGACTGGGATAACGTGATCATGTCTTCTGGTTTGTATTCTGGCTGTCGAGTTTCGATGTTGGATATTTCTGAGTTTGGAGTTGGCACAGCTGGAGAGAAGCACGTTGCAAGAACGAGGACAAGAAACAAAAGCACAAATCAGTTTTTCTTCTATGTCAGTAAAGAATAGGAAATCTCTGGAAAATTTCAAAAGTGACAACATGTTCCAAATAGAAAAGACTCTGTCCCCTTGTGTTTTCTTTCACTAGGGGAAAACTAACCCGTGGCTAACTCGGGCACATATATACATTTCATGTTTTTCAATGCGCACTGTCCCTGTTAAATAAACAAAAAAATAAATATATAAAATGTTGTTTTGTATATTGTCATGTTACCAAAGGTGAGTTCTGGATCAAAGACAGCACTGAGATTTTTTGGCAGATCCCTTTGTTGTAACTCAACAGCCAGTGAGACTTTGCTGCTTTCAGGATAAAATGAGCTCTTCTCTTTGGTCTGCGCAGAGGAGACGAACATCTTTGACATTCAAAAATACAGGGAAGGCTTTTGGGAGTATTCATGTTAAAATATCAATAAAATATTCACTCATTGCAGTTCGACTGCAAATGTTTCAAGGGACACCATTTTAACACCAGGGGCACACCAGGTCCCACACAGGGCCCTGACTCGGGATTTGGAAAGCCTATGTTAAGTTTGAATTTCCTCAGACTGACCAAAACTGTTTGGAGGATAAAACTGGAATCTCAAAACTTGGCGCGTGGCTATATTGGACAGCAAGTTTCATGGAAGTAATAATTAATCCTTATAAGGGCACACGTTGTACTGCCCTCTGAGGGCCACGCCCAGATCACCTACTAGTTTGTGGCTTGTTGTGTATTGGCCTGCCTGCCTGCTAAGCCCAGGAAATCGCTCACCGCCCCGGCCCCCCCCAGCCTCATCCATTGTTGGACTACAGCCTGCGACATCGAAACAATCTTGACCGAAACTTTCCGTGTAGCTGTCGAATAGCCTGATAAACTGCTTGTATTCGGAACATTTTGACTTTTCGAGTTATTTATTCGAAAGGCAGAAAGTAGGAAGGCCAGCAGTTAGACCTCAGTTAGTGAAGGGAGTGAAAGGGAAGAAAACTTTGAGGCGAGGAATTCTCCTGTAATTCCCATTCCACCATTTTGAACTTTTAAACTCAGTTTTTTCCAGTGGATTACTTTCGGTAAGTTTATAACGTCTCTTTGTAAGTTTATGTAAACCAAATGCGTTTAACTTTATTACATCGAAAAAGTTAAATGGACTGACAAATACAATTAACGTGCGACAATTTTACAGTAAAAGGCACGCGAACGAAGCTATTTGTGTTAGCTAGCGTTAGCGTTAGCTACCTATCGTGTTTGCTATGGAGAGCGTCAGCTGAATTAGCTCATCGGTGTTAACGGTACCGAACAGTAGACAAACTTGCTGAATAGTAGTTAAGTTTGTCTAAGCAACAAAGACCCACTAGTTTCAAAGCTGATTTCAGCATACGTAATTGTCCGCTTGACTTATTTTAGTTTGAATTAGTTAGATGGGGAAACTAATTTACAGTAATTGTAATTGTAGCTACGGAGCGTTAGCATCGTAGCTGGTCAGGTGTTCGGCCCAGCTGCCGCCCTCCAGGTCCGGGACGCACATTCCTTCTAGCCCACACAACAGGGCGGCTCACGGCTTGTTGCTGATGCGTTGACAACTGATTAGGCAGTTACTCTGCGATACTATAAGCGTTATGATTTAATACATCGTGTCATTTGACATACATGTGAGTAATGTTAAATTCTGAACTTTTCGTGTACGCTTAGGATCGTCCCATTTCCCAAGTAAAAGCCCAGCCCTGCTGACGCACGGTTAGGCGCACGGTTTACAGGCGTAACGTAATGGGGAAGAGAAACCTTGCAGTGCTTGATGAGTAATTGTAGATTAAAGCAGCAGGGGAGAACTGTGGAAGCGGCTTGTGCTTCTGGTAAATGAATAAATGAGCTACAACTGTGCCACACAATCCTTACTCATCCACACTAGCGGGCGACTTTTTATTTTATTTTTTTAAGCTTTAATAACAGCTATAAATGGGGCCACAGATCAGACTTGCCATCAGAATGCAGAAATTAAATCAGTATACATGAACACAACTGGGATGCACGCCTTCTCTAAACATACTGCATTTTGGCCTTGCACTAGGTGGCAACCATTCAGATGTCCTTTCTGTAATATTTCAACATATCTGACTTGACAGTATATATAGGCTACTATCTAGGTACAACATTGTTCACACTATTCAGCTGACCAACTTCTCATCCGAAGCAGCTCAACCCTCCGGGCTTGCTGATTATCCCTGCCCCTCAATGCAATGTGTGATAGATAATCAATGGAGCTGCAGTCACTGCCTGAAAAGGAAAATCGAAAGTGGACCATGGTGTTACTGTGCTCTGCTTATGGCAGTCATTCAAAAAGTGATGGCGGCAGCTGTGTCTCTAATAAGGACCTAAATATTTTGACTATATCGCATTCACAAAGCAACTAGGCTGACAAATCTTAAGGCTAACTCAAGTTGGCAACATGGACCTCTAGTTCTGTTTTTCAATGCATCTTTTAAAAGTGCAATGTTTGGTCTTTGTTAAAGGCTACTCTCTGTAATATACAGACAATCATTTGTTGTGACAGCAAAGGTTCTGTGTTTTGTGAGAGATATTTATGCTTGCTGCAGTCCAACTTGTGTGCGCTTGTTGCATCTGAAGCATGGGATTGACTGAGCCCTAGGCATCTGTTTCATCTGTGTCTCATTTCGCACTGTGTCCTATTTTATCACGCCCAGAATCTGTGAGAACATGACAAGCATCAACACTGCCAACATCAACTTCAAGTGGGACCCAAAGAGCCTGGAGATCCGTACTCTGGCAGTGGAGAGGCTGCTGGAGCCCTTGGTCACCCAGGTAATTTACATACAGCGCACCCATTTGTTTGGTATAGCAAGACTTGTCAGATGCTAGCCGACAGGGACACGGTGTCTTTGATATATATGCAGGGTAATGCCTTAGATTTGCTGCCTTAACATGACTGAATGAGAATTATTACTGTATTTTACATTTGACTGAATTTGTTTTTGTGTTGTTGTGACAGAAGTCAGGGATGCGTTTGTCTTCATTAGAAATCTTCAAGAGGGTAGAGAAGCTGACTAAGTTAAATATGTGGTAATAATGAGAAAAACAAAACTGGGAAAGAAAAAGGCATCCATCCAAGAAAGACAGTCAATTTGTGTTGCCTAATGTGGCAGTTAAGATCACAAGGCAGAGCGATCTGGAATTAGTACCCCATTTAACACAAATAAGAGCTTTTCCTTACATTTAAAACTCATGTTGTGCTGTCAGATATACTCGGTTGTTGTATGAAAATATCATTCTTAAATGTGAATGTGAAATGATGTCTATTCAACCATGCCAGTTTCAGGGCGATCTTGCTGTGTGAATGTCAGTGTCGCGTTGGAAGGGGAAGTGTCCTAACATAATGTCAGTGACACCCTTTGGGAACAACTTTTGTCAGTTTTAAGATTGGAAGGATGGAAGCGTTAAAGTGTCAGGTCAAAAGTAAAGAGTGGACAAAGTAAATACTGATAGATTTGATATTTTGCTTTTCGTGCTTTCGTAATTATCTGTTTTTTTAATATAGATATACACAGTATATAGCAAATTATAGATAAAGTGACACATTCTAGAGGTTAATAAAATATGTTCTTCAAATGTGGTGATCTCCATTTTAGCTCTCAATTGTTGCTGTCCATGACTTCCATGTGTGGAAGTCATGGACAGCAACAATTCACATTAATTTCACATTAATTTGTGACTTGTACATAGGTGTGTACAAGTCACAAATTAATGTGGTAGTTCACCAAAATAGCAACATCTCCTTCCAGGCCACCTTTTTGGTAGTTTGTAAAGGCTTACTTGTTATGTCCAAAGGCTACTACTTCTTAATTTAAAATTGAAATAAGTTACAACAATGCAAATGCTGTCATGAATAACATGGGGCAGTTTAAATTGCCTATATTTATTACATGTCTACAGCACTTTCTTTCTCTTAAGTGACTCTCCCACAGTGTGCCACTAACATTTTCAGTTAATAATTCAGTGGTACCAATATTTTTCCATCGTCCAACCATACTCTCCCAACGAGGTTTAAAATCCTAAAGCACCTGTGTCTGACATGAGCTACTGTTTCTAAGCATTTTATTTTCCCCTGCCACAGGTCACCACTCTGGTAAACTCGAGCAACAAAGGCCCCTCTAACAAGAAGAAGGGACGGTCCAAGAAGGCTCATGTTTTGGCCGCCTCAGTGGAGACTGCTACCCAGAATTTCCTGGACAAAGGAGAAAAGATTGCAAAGGAAAGCCAGTTCCTTAAGGACGAGCTGACTGCTGCTGTGGAGGATGTCCGCAAGCAAGGTAAATGGAAGCAGCAGTGTGTGGTTTTCAGGCCGATGCAGACTGCTTGCTTAGATAGTAGGGGTTATTAAATGAATCATAGACTATGCACATACCATCTACCCCAGCGGAAGACCTTTGAATAAGAATATGCGATGAGCCTGAGAGATTTTCCTTTCGCTATTCTTCTTGCTCTCGTATTAATTTGAAGCTATACACCATCAATTCCTTGTCTGCTAACAGGAGCCAATCTAACTGTCCCTCCTGAGTGTGTGTCTGCTCTTGTAGCTCAATGTAAGGTTGCCCATAGGCATTTAGTGTTGTGCATCACCAGCCTCATTGTTTTAGTCTACTTGTTGGATGCTACTACCCCTCTGCAGTGAATTTCTTTTCTGTTGTGTTCTTCCCATGACGACGACCAGTGAGAAGAAGCTGGTTAATGGAGGAGTTTAACCCTGTGAAGTTGCTGAGCACCTTGTTAATGTTTTTTCAGCTGTGTTTTTTCTCTCTCTGCGTCTTCTTTAAAAGCCTATTTTATTTATGAATACTGAATGAGCCGTTCTGAATCCTCTGCATTATAAGTGAGGGCCAACAGTTAGTAGCCCTGCAGATAAACATGCAGAGATTGCAGTTCCATCAGCTTGTCTATATGGGTGTGTTCGTGTTCGGGTGGTGTTGGGGATTTGCCTAGCATTCTGTGTAAATTGTTATCTGTTGGGTTGCTAATCCATGGTGGAGTACTAACCTACTGCGAGACAAAAGAATTGACATGGATGTTATTGAACAGCTTGTGCGTACTGTTTTTAAGATTCCGCTTGATCTAAATGCGTCTTTTTTTTTGGCTGTTGCCAAGGAAATGACAACGGGGAGCATAACTCCTGCATGAAGAGACAGGGGGAGGAAAAAGTGTGCAGATGTCACTGATGATCTCAAATGTATTTAAATGGCTATATCCACCTGCCTGCTGGGACCCAACCCACACACATTCATTTCAAATTCAATTTCATGCCTCTCACAACTCCCGAGTCAGGAATCCGCCGTCAAATCACCAACCAATGAAATTACCATTTGTCTTGCGATAGCAGGTCTCCTCATCTAACACTCCCCACTTGCAAGTCTCATTTATTCCTCACTTCTCCTGATATCATTTTGTCTTTTGACACATTTGCAGACCAGTGAGATCTAGGGTTGTCACGGTACTAGAATTTCTAACTTCGATACAATACCCAGGAAAATATCGATATGTGAGACCATTTTCGATACCACAGGGGAAAAAAATGAATTTTCAATCTTTAAAAAAAAATATTGTTCTCATGTTAAACAATATTTTAAAGTTGATTGAGATCAAACAACACATTTTTGATTGACAGGTGTCGATCTCCGTCGTGATTTGCTCTTTTTTTATTGAGCATGTGAAACATCATATTGCCTCCTGGCCTCTGCAGCATGGACTGTAAGCCACTAAGCCAAAAACACGGACCAAAACTAGTCACTTAATATCCGACAACGCAGGGGGAAGTCCCGGTGCAAACGAGACAGATGGATGGACAGACAGACGGATGCACACTTCTCCATAACGTAGGCCCGTTAAAACTCATTCAAAACTTTGCACTTACACGGCAGATTACCCGTTCTGGTCATCAGCCTATCAGAACACCTTTAGCCCGTTGAAGCAACAGATACCCACGGGGAAAAATCAGCAGGGCTAGAGTTAGTGGATTATTATTGACAGAATGATTTCAATCGGACATTTAAACATCCGTTCAAGCCGTCTGACCGGGCCCGGACGATGCATCTGAAAACTGGACAGTCCGGTCGAAAACCGGCCATCTGGCAAACCTACTTGATAACGTTAGCTAGCTCTGTCGCTAACGTTTGGTTTGCTAGCTAAACTAAAATGGATGATGTGCAGGGTACGTTAACATGTATTAAAATGTATTAAAATTTATTTAAATGTTTAATGCTTCAGTGATGTTGAAACGGGACCTTTCACTAACTGGCGTGTTGGTCCTAAAGGTGTTTCACCAAGTTTGATGTGTTACCCCCCCTTCGTCGGCACCACTCTGTAGCATTGTTTGCTGACTGAGGCAACAACCCTGCTGACTGCTGCTAGTGAGAGGAGGGGCTGTGGGCAGCGGTGCAGGGTGTGGGTGTGTGTTTGTGTGTGTGGCGCTAGTGGAGGCGGAGAAATAATATGTTTGATTTTTCATTAAGTGAAAGCACTGCTGGTATTGATACTGTTGCAAATGAGTATTGTATCCGTTTCAAATTTTTTAGCATCAATACTTTTGACGACCCTAGTGAGAGCAGGGAGCCGTGACTTGAGGATGGCTGTTATCACTTCTTAAAGCAAGGTCTTTGTCAACTGTCTAGTCTCCCAGGCACCCGGCAAGTCAGATGCCCAGTGCGTCTGAGTAGCCGGGAGTGCCAGTAGATGGCCCGCACTGTGCTCAATGCCCAGGAATGTTACTGTAGTTTTGGTAAGCTGTCAGTGGGCAGGAATTCAGTGACTGTTGTTAGCTGGTGCCTAGGCCTGGCTGTCAGCTATGCCATGCTGCTCAGCGGAGCGTGCCTAGACTGATAATGCGTCCATTGAGTGGGGCTAAACCCTCCCCTGGATTCAGAAGGCATTTTCCACCCAGCTGTGGCTTACCAGCTGTTTAAATGGGAGAAAAAATCCTGACATAATCATTTGGGGATGACTGTGTATACTATGCATGCTGAAGGCTGGTGGAATGGGATTTTTTTCCTACAAAAGGATTTGGACTTTATTAGGTGTGTTGCCCCCTGTTAACGTCTCATTTCTGGTTACCAGAATATTTTTGAGTATTCACATTTCTTTTGTGTTTAACATCATTTTCTGCCTGCTTGTCCTCTCTCTCTCTCTCTCTCTCGCCCCCCCCCCCGTCCGTCCCCTTTTTCTGCTTCTGTTTGTGGGGCTTTTTTTGTTGTCAT
>OMOV01105011.1:0-10147 GCA_900312565.1 Beryx splendens | reverse complement strand
ATACAATCAGGGCTGAGACAAACATCAGCTTAAGCTGGACGCCAGGCTTAGCTAGGCAAAGCGTGGCAGTGCAGTGGGCTTTGGTGCGACACTTCAAACCCATGAAGATTCTCATGGAAGAATCCTAAGAAGAACCTTGTACTCTTAGCTGATAATGGGCCATTTGGACCATAACTTGGTGAAGACTATCTGTCAAAATGATATTTTTTAACCGCATAAAACAAATTCTTAAAACAATTCTTACATCAGGCTGGAAGTATGCAGATTTAAGATTCTGTTGCACCATGGTAAACACCTCATCAGTGCAGACCACAGTGTATGGCAAGGAAGAGCCAAAGGCCAGTTATAGCACCAAATTGTGGGACAACCTAACCAGCATTGTGGCCCCACTTCAAGTCCAAGGACCCAGGCTCAAATATGAACTGCTCTTATCAGCCTACTACAGCGTATCAGTGAATCCATCCAGGCTCAGAAATAACAACTAGAGTTAAGGGCATTGCAGGTGTTTTATTACATGAGTACCTCTCAAGTCAGGTTCATTTGAGAGGCGTTTTCGTTTGCTTTAGCCTGACTTCAACATACTACACTGTAAACTCTCATATGAAACCTAAGAGAAATGTTTATTTCAGTGCTGTGAGTTCTTCACTTCTGCAAAGTCTTTGTATCACAGTCAAATCACTCACTGTATCCACTTTGGTAGCACTGTGATGTACATTGATACTGTAATGTGCTTCTTTCTTTCAGTTCCGTTCATGCATGATGAAGATGTTGGGGATGAGTGGAGGGGAAGAGGAGGAGTCATCAAGTCAATCAGTGACTGAAGTCTCCAAAGTCGGACCAGCTTAGACGGCACATCCCTAATTCATCATTACTCCGGCACTAATGATTTGTGAATTGTAATTAACATTTAATGTACATGAGAATGTTTTGTCATATCATAAAAATATATATGGAATGTTGTAATTCTACCAAGAAAACAAACTTTCTGCAAGGTGAAAAATACAACAACAAAAAATGGCGATATTAAGAAATGACATACAGTATTCATTGACTTGTACATTCACAGTTCCTCATATATTTCTTTTATTATATAAGGCAGATATTAAATTTGCTGTTATTCAATGCAACAATCCAGAGGCTGTTACATAAGCTCTGTGGTGAAAGTCATTAAGTCATTATTAATTGAGACATTCAAAAATGCAGTAAATGCATGCAGTTTTGACAATAAAGCAAAAAAAATTGACAATACTAATAATTCCAAACTCATACTTACGGAGTCATTTGTGCATACTATTAAAACAATTGATTCTAATCAAAATCTAGTTTCACTGAGTATTTTAAGTAATTTTGGCTTTTAGTTTCACCAAGATAAAACGTTTTACACACAAACATATATATTTGTTACATTTGAGTGAAATCATCACCTTATTTTGAACTTATTTCTTGTAATCTACTCTCATGTTGCACAAGGAGCATGAAGATATTTCCTTATCTAATTTTTTCCTTTTGGCTAAATGCCTGCTGTTTGCCACTGCAGGCAGTTTATCATACCAAAGCCGCCTGCAGTCAAGTTCAAAACTACATCTACAATATATGCACTGTCAAGTCTTCAGTTTATAGGTATGTTGTATTCCATGATAGCAAAACTAAATATGGTGATTTATACTGCTTACAATGAAAGAGCGACTTCTGCTCACATGTATTTTCTATGGAAAAACTGATCATTTATCAAACCTTCCTTAATTCGGATGTGGGTTTGATGGTAGGCATCTTGACGCAGTGAATAGAGGTAAAATTCTATCCTTTAAGCTGCTATAGCATTTTCCAGCATACATTTGTCACTCATCTCCTCTAATATACAGGTTGCTTCTGAAGAAGCAATAGGCCCTACTGTTCCCTTTGAGAAACAGGGAAGGGGGCAAAGTGCCAAGAGACATAACTTAAAGCTCCAGTTAAACCGGTACAGAGAAGATTAGTCTACTAAAGGTCAAATGCTTGTGATTAGCTGCCTCAACAGCACTGATGAGCATATTAACTGGATCACAAACACCAGGCTCTTCCCTTGGCAAATTAGATCATCCCCTTTTCGGCAGCTCTGGCATTGAGATACTTACCGCTGTATTAGCTCAAAGATGGCACAAGCTGTTATGGGATTGCATGACGTATGTGTGCGCGTGTCTGTGTGTGCATATGTGTATTTGCTTGTGTGAACCAACTGCCTTAAAATCCCCTCTTTGAGCCAATTAAGATGAGGCTCAGTGGTATTCAGAGCTCCTATAAATGTGCATTTACCTCTCCATCAGGGAGAGAGAAAGGTCAGATCTTGATTAGCAGGCAGTGAAAGAAGTTTTTCAGCATCACTTAAAATTACTCAGGATTCTCGATTCAGTGATAGATGTAAATTATTGGTAGACGAAGAACATAATATCATTATATCATCTCTTTGGAGGTTTCTTGAATTTTGATTTGGCACATATATAACCAGAGAAAAATGAGGGCAAATCGACCTGTGGAGTTCCCAGATGACTTCTGGATTCCCATCCCTCTGGAGACCAACAACATCACCTCACTCAGCCCTTACTTGGTTCCCCAGGACCACCTAGGGAGCTTGGGGGTCTTTTATTCCATGTCAGCATTCATGTTCGTCCTGTTTGTGGTGGGCACGGGCGTCAATTCCCTCACCATCGCATGTACTATCCAATATAAGAAGCTGCGGTCCCACCTCAACTACATCCTGGTGAACTTGGCCGTGGCAAACCTTCTTGTCTCCACTGTGGGTTCCTTCACGTGCTTCTACTGCTTCGCCTTCAGATACATGATCCTGGGTCCAGTGGGGTGCAAGATTGAAGGATTTACAGCTACTATTGGTGGTGAGTGGCAAAAAGAATGACATAAATTCTACCAAATTGAAAAAGATAATTTCATCTCTATTGTCAGATCAAGTGGTTTATGGCGGGTGGCATTCTATGATAACCAATAATAAATAAATGCAAACCGAAAAGTTTCTTGCTTGGTTGTTTTCCATTTGTGCTCAACTGCATTTTTGTTTAAGAGACAGAGTGTCTCGATTGCACCAGGGGCATGGTTTTAGTCTAGCTTTCTTAGCAGACAGGGGGGCAACTGAATTAAACGCGTTCAGCAATGTGAGATTTAAATGAACAGTGAACTTGTTAAGGCAGCAGGACTGATCTATGGTGGTTACAGCAGACTCGAGTTGCTCAGCAAGTTTATGAATAGTAGTTGAGTCAATACGACGGATAGCATAGGTTTCAGAGTGGCTAATACAATGCCTAGACAGTGTAACCCTAAAAGTAAAAAAGCAGTGATCTGAAAGGACAGGTCGATGTGGTGAGATAGCTAGATCTGAGAAAGAGAGACTACGTGTCAAGACTAGGTCAAGCGTGTGGCCATAGAGGTGAGTGCATGAACATGCTGTGTAACACCAGTAGAATCCATGAGATCTGCTTTACTGAATGGCTTGGATTTGTCATCAACATGAATATTAAAATCCCCCATAATTAAAAGACTGTCTATTTGGGTCAGTATGTCACAAAGAAAGGTAGAAAACTCTGATCAAAAATTGAAATAAGGCCTTGGTGGTTGATATAAAATTGCTATATAAAATGATCACAACTTAGAGTGCATAAGAAGTACCTCAAATGATGTAAAAACAGCGGTGTTATTGGGTTATCATTAATGATCTGGAGTCATATATAGCAACTATGCCCCCACCTCTTCTTGATTCACGTGACACTTGTAAACTAGTGTAATTCAGAGGTGATTGGAGGTGCCTCATTTAGGCTTACAAAGTCATTTGGCTTGCAGGTTTCACATAAGCCCATAAAATCAAGACTATGGTCATTTATCATATCATGGATAAGCGGTGATTTAGTAAAAAGTGATCTAATGTTAATAAAGCCAATGTTTAAAGTAAGATTTTGCAAAGTGGCAGGGGATGAAAAAAGGGAGGGCTTAATGTGGATGATGTTATTCTGATAAAGGAAAAACTGGTGATGTTGAGTCTATTTATACCAATGTTGCACTTTATGCTCCTTTAATAGTATTCTCAATGAGGTGTGACACAGTCCTCACTAAGCTGGAGTCTAGCATGATGTTAAAGTAGGCCACTCGGCAGTAAAATACATTTTATATCCTCGTTACCCCTGAGCTGATGCTGATATTTACTGCACAAATCACCTGTATCATGTTGTCAGCTCTATTATCGAGACTCAGTCTTACAGGATGATGTTTAGTAAGCGAATTGTAATCTATAAAAGTGGTGACTTCTCCTCTGTCTCGTCACAGGTATGGTAAGCCTATGGTCTCTAGCAGTGATAGCCTTTGAAAGATGGCTGGTCATCTGCAAGCCACTTGGTAACTTTGCCTTCAAGCCCAACCATGCTTTGGCCTGCTGCGCACTCACCTGGGTCTGTGCTTTGGCTGCTGCAATTCCTCCACTGGTCGGATGGAGTCGGTCAGTATTATTCACCAAACCGCATGATCACACACTCTCTATGTATGTCAATGAGTATTATCTATATTTACATATGGCACTGCTGCTGTTTTATTTATATATTTTTTAATTTATATATGAGGATTCCTGAGAAACTTTGATTTGTTCTTTGGTGACAGCTGTTTACTTACTTCATGTGGTTGACTATAACTTGCAGAGTAAGCTTGTTATCCTCAGCAAAAAATCTACCATTCACTTCTGCTGACTGAGATGAGTCCATCTGCAACATAATTTGCAGATGGTCTCGTATCTTATGCATTTTCAAAAAAATCCATTCAAAAAATTTCAGACCTGTTTTTTTTTTTATCCCCTGCCGCAACCTTAAACAGACCGACAGACCGCCACCACCCCTGCACATACGATGCATATATGTACAGTACTGATTCATACTTAACGTCACTGTGATTGTCTGTCCTCTCCAGGTATATCCCAGAAGGCCTGCAGTGCTCCTGTAGTCCAGACTGGTACACCACGGGCAACAAGTTCAACAGTGAGTCCTATGTGATGTTCCTCTTCTGCTTCTGCTTTGCTGTTCCGTTCTCCACCATTGTCTTCTGCTACTCCCAGCTGCTTCTCACACTCAAATCGGTGAGCAAAAAAAATCTTATGTTTGGGCTGATTGCATATACTGTAATTTTGGATACACATTTGAATGGCATATCTTACCAGTGAATGGCATTTGAATGGCATATCTTAGTGAAGAGGCTATTCTAAATATTTCAGATCCTTATAGTGTATAGACATGTTAAGCTGAAGAGATGGACAGAAACAAGTGAAACATTTCTCTCAAACAGATGTATCATATTTTAGAGAAACCTTAAGTAGACTAAAGAGTAATCGTTTGGGATACCACTGAGCAAGAACAACACATTAGTCATTCAGGCCAGCCGCAGCACTCAACACCTGTCGTCTCCCTCCACAGGCAGCAAAGGCCCAAGCTGACTCTGCCTCCACCCAGAAGGCAGAGAGGGAGGTGACCAGGATGGTGGTGCTCATGGTGCTGGGCTTCATGGTGTGCTGGATGCCCTATGCCTCCTTCGCTCTTTGGGTCGTCAACAACCGTGGGGAGTCCTTCGACCTGAGACTGGCCACCATACCCTCCTGCCTCTCCAAGGCTTCCACAGTCTACAACCCAATTATTTACATTCTGCTCAACAAACAGGTTGGTTCACTGGCAGTTACGATAATTCATTTGAAAGCTATTTCCCAGAAGAGTGTTATTTTCTATAGAATTTTTAAAAACACTCTTAAAAACTCTCTTTAACCTCTCTTAGTTGTCTTCTTTAATTTTCCTCCTCATTGATTTGGATGATATTTAAGTTATGGATCATGGAAGCTATGTTATTTATCCCAAAAAGGAATGATCTGAATACATGCTGTCATTAATTTATATCTAAAAGAGACTGTTACAAATGTCAAAAATGAAAAATGAATCAAAAAGGAAACTAATGTGATTCCCTCTCTCTCACTTTCAGTTCCGCTCCTGTATGAAGAAGATGCTGGGGATGAGTGGTAGCGATGAGGAAGAGTCATCCACAAGTCAGTCATCAGTTACTGAAGTCTCTAAAGTTGCACCTGCTTAGGCCGCACATCCATATTCCGTCACTGCTGCTGCACGGCTGACTTCCATGACTTGTGTATTGTAAATAACATTGAATGTACAGATGTCATGACATGACAAATGAAATGATATTGCTCTTATGACAGATAAAAAGATATATGCAAAGAAAAAAAATAAAAAAATAAATAAGCAATGTTGTCAAGATTGAGGGATGAGGCGATTATTGGCTTCTGTAGGCTATATCAATTATGAACTGTAGATCACTGCACTGATTCTTGAAATCTTATTTTTCTTAAAAGAAGGGGAAAGTCTGTGAAGGAAATATAAGTAACTTGTTTGCAATGTAGTTTCACTTGTTTGAAAAGAATTCTACAAAGACTTCAAGTAGTATCAAGAAAATGTCACTTGATTTAAGAAATATCCTTGACACAAGTTGATTTGCATAGGAAACAAGTGAAATGATCTCACCCTTCGCAGATTTATTCATCTGTTTTGAGAAAATAAGATTTTATTACTTTTTAAGACAGATGTTTTTTGCAGTGCACAATTAATCCAAGCATCCAGGTCACTTGAAACCCATGTTAGTTGTGACTCAGTGAACCGTAGCAAGCATAAGTGCTTGTTATGTGGTGTAATGAAAATCTTTGTGCTGTCCAGAAGAACAACAGTGTAATGAGTTTTGAGGGGTGTATTTGTTGTATCTGTCTCTATATACAGAGACTATGTGTATATAAAAACTGCAGTCTAATAATTATAGCATTAATAATAAAACAGCTGGCCTACAGGCCTAAACCTCATAATTGTGCAGTTCTGACTGACAATGTGGGGAAACAGGAGCGTTAAGTCCAGCCAGACCATCCACCCTCACTCTGATCAACTCTCAGCAGCGCCTGGCTTGTGAGGTTAAGAAGAAACAAGTGAAAATATTTTTCTAGTTAAGTCCAAAAAGACAATTTTTACACATATTTGTTTTACACAAATATACGTATTTGTCTTCTCTGATAACATTTGTAGATCCAGAAATATTACCAGATTTATAACTATTATTTATTTAAATGTATGAATCTAAGGGCTATTTTAAAGCTCTCTCATGAAGATTTAGCGGCAAACCCCTGCAACCTCGTAAGGTTGCTTACTACCTACAGCATATTGTCACTGATTGGCTTGGCGAGTGAGATGTACTCAGCTACAGTCCCACTGCACTGATAGTGATCAGAGAGATCAGTCTGTTATTGCATCACTATTAACCTTAAAATGTCTACAAGTCTTTTCACAAGTAATCCATCAATATTGTCTTTCTTAAGATCAACCATTTGATCTTTTTTTCTTTTTTTTTACGTGTACACCTCGTTTTATTTCTCACTTACCAGTCATGCTGATAGGATGCCATCGATCACTGCTGGTGTCAGCTTCTTGCTTCTGGCCGCCATTCGATTCCACAGTTGCAGAACATTTTACAATAACATTTTATTTTTTTATTGTCAACTCAAAACATACAAAGCTGGATAACAATTTTCAGTTATTTTATTCATCCTACCTAAAGGTTTATATCAATTTAAGTTTATAATAGTCACAAAGTTTAACCCAGCAGTAACTTATTTTTCTCACTTCAAAAAATACTGGTAAAAAATGGAAGTCAACTAGTGTTATGACTCATTTGATTTGATGGTGATAATACCACCACCATCCACAACAATGACAAAAACAGACAAAAATATCACACACAAATATAGTATAGAACATGAATTTTAAAAGTTACCATATGATTCAAAATAATATATAACAATATTCATAAGACACACACTGATGGTTTGATTGAGTTGAACCAGTTAGGGTTCGGGTTGGGTTTTGACTAAATGAATGGAGCCAAATTTAAAATCTAAATGACATTTGTTTTGATGTGTTATCAAAACAAACAAATAAACACACAATTACAAACACGCCGGATGTGCCGTCCAATCAACGCTGTCTGAACACCTTCATAATACTAACACGTATGAACCTTTTAATGGTTGTTGAAGTTATTATTATAACTTCATTATTATATCAGACAGTGTGCTTATAACTATAAATTATAAGCACACTGTCTGATTGCCATACCCTGAGGTTCTAAAGCATATCAGCCAAATGGGATGAAATGTGACTGAGCACATTACATTTTTTTGCGATTTGTGATCAATGAATTTAAAAGGACTTTGCAGCTGTTGTTTCTTACCTGCTCTAATCACACACACACTATCATCCAGTAGGAGACTCCCTCAAGGCTTTACCTTGAACAGTTCAGTGCATATCTTGGTGGATGGACACGCATGCACACATGCACGCACGCATGCACACACACACACACGCACGCACACACAAACCCAAACACACACACTCACACACAATCTGTGAATAAGATGAAATCATTACCTGATGTGAAGAGAACACAAGGCCATTCAAGTAGGAAAGGTGGACTCTATTCAATTCACACCTGTGGAATGATTTGAGGTCTTTCACACAGACAGTCCCTCCTCATGCAAACCATCTGCTGTCCAAACAGCCGGCATGAAGCCAGATCTTCACACCTAGTCAGAGCGGTCATGGAGTTTCCCATCGGCAGTTGGGGGCAAATCCAAGTTCTGCTAGTAGTGAACTTTTACCAAGCATGAATAGTTCAGGACTAGCGGAATTCCAGACATACCCTCAAAATATCACAGCATCACATGCCAATAAGAGTCAAAAGGGTAGGAGTCAATATCTATGATCAATCCCTACCTCTTGGTTGATACATGCTTTACATTATAGGTACTGAAACCAAAATACACTCCGTTCAATATCCAATTAATAACACTAATCCTCCCCTGAGGTATTAACTCAGCATTTTTTGTGTTGTCAAAAGGAACATTTGACAATTGTAGAAAATAGACAAAAAGTGTACAGACCTGTTTTGGGTCCATCCTCTTGATGTGGAGTCCTGGTCAAATCTGTGAGCCAGTTATCTTTGCAAGGAGTGGATTTGGGGAAAACACTGCAACAAAGGATTAAACTCAACCACCATGACAGCTTTGGTTAAAATCGGCTTTCTCCTGCAGTGAACTATCAATCCGGAGAGATTAAACAGAGCAAACATGTCAGCAGTAATTATTCCGTGTTAATCAGTTTTGTGGCAGAACCTCAGTTGTCCGTATAATCTGCTTTGGTCAGATGGGACATGAGAAATCTTCACCTACATGTCCTGAAATACTCAAAGAGCCAACAGCTGCTTGTCATAACAAGTTACTCTCACATGCCTCAAACATGATAAATGTGACAGCATCAAAATCAATATTAACATAAATGAAATCATACTATATGTAAAACAATCCATATTAGCATTATTTTGATAATTAATAATGTCAATAATAACTAGATGTAAAGTTCTTCATGGAGCACCACATTGATAAGTAAAAGGATAGCATCAATGAAGATTAAACCATTAAATGTAAGCCTTGAAATCATTTGCCTTTCCTGGATAATATTACATTAATTTTTGATTTTTGGCTGGACCGCACCAGCGGGGCCAGCAAAGGTGAATGTCGCTGACTGACTGACCGACTGACTGACTGACTGACTGAGTGATGAAGTTACACCATTGGTTGGCCGTGGCACGTGGCACACCCATACATGGCGTGGCGTAAGCCTGTTTCGTTTGCGACAGTTGGCACATGTGCGACACCGTAAGCGCTGCTAGATCAGTAGAGTCTGATAGCTACAGATCGCTAGCTGCTAACCGTTAGCTACAGATCGCTAGTGGTTACTACAGCTGTTCCCAAAACACAATCCTGCCGACAACGCCAAATTATGTAAAGAGGGGGGAAGGGGTTAGGCTGGCTGGACCCTGCGTTCTCCTCGACACGTCGTTCTCCTGGACCCTTGCTCTCCTGCATGCTCTCCGGCCGCCTGGAGGGGACCAGGAGAACGGAGCGTTGAGGAGAGTGCAGCAACCAGCAGAAGAGAAGGGAAAACGACGGAGAGGAGCAACGATGGGGAGAGGACACAGGACCCACAGGCCAGCCAGCAGAAGACCGACAGCAGTAAGCAGCGGAGGTCGG